>CAHIKZ030000278.1:1410000-1450000 GCA_903632075.3 Acanthosepion pharaonis
CGGTTGATTTCCCAAAAGACCCTAATAGACTCGATGTACCAAATAGGTTAAAAAATAAATTAACTTTTTTTCCTAAAACTTGGTTTTTTTATATATGAATCTGATAAAAATATTAACGCCCCTTAGAGAGAAGGTTCCTGTGACTCATTTAAGTTAAACCAACTCGGAAACATTATTCAATTAAAAAATAATAATCTTTGCTTTTTTTTCTGTCAGCTGCAGACACTTTTCTTTTTTTTTAAAAAAATGATCACTTATTGCTTTCTTTTATTTTCTTCAGTTTTCGTCCGACAAAACTTGTATATATTTCGTAGAGAATTATTTAAAAATATACTGAATATAATTTGGCAACTTTTACATAATTATTATTAAGTAATATTCAACAACAAAACCTGAAATAAAACAGCAATATTTGATTTAAAATTAATATACGTCTTTATAAATAAGATCTCTCTCTCTCTCTCTCTCTCTCTCTCTCTCTCTCTCTCTTTCACACATACACACGTTATCTTTATTTTGAAAATATAAACTTCCAAGCAAAATACAAAGTAAACACTTTCAATCAAGTTTTAGGTCTTGTTCTCTCATCTGACTTCTCATTATGGACCCTAAACTCAAAACCGGTTGCAATATCGAATGGAACGTTTGAATATCATTTGGGGAGATAGTCTGCCCAATGAATGATTGTATGCGGACCATCGACCCGTATTAGACGTTATCAAATAGTATAGTGTCAAATTCTGAGGGCATTGCTCTGTAGCTAAAAAACAAACTTTTAGTGAAATTTGTGAAGAGGAAATTGATACTGAAGTTCTTTGGTGAAAGACTACACAAAGAAAAGCTAGTAAATTGAAACAAGACGGGACCTATATGAAGGGAATTATTTAAGACCTATAATGAAATCCCTCTGGTCTTCAAACTATGTGATAGCGACAAAAACTCACCGGAATCCGGGCAAGCAGGGTGACCGCCCGATAATGACGACGACGGCAAAACGATGATGATGATGATGATGATGATGATGATGATGATGATGATGATGAAAGGGATGCACATTTTTAAAACACATCTATATAAAATAATGACAAAACAATGTTATTTTCAAATGTAACTGTTTTTCATTATGTTTTTTTTTCTTTTTTTTTTAATAAATGTGTCAATATAAATTTACCACTCATTTACAAGGCATACTCTTCAAGTAATTGGTTAGGCACCCATTCCTTTTCTCTTCAGAAACACTTCGATACTACTTGCAATAGATTTGTCGATGTTCCGGAAGGAATATTTTAAGATCTGTGTCCATGCTGTTATTATGACGCCCCACACTTCTTCAACATGGATGCGCACTTCCTTTTCGACAAATTTGTCCTATGGGATTCCGAGCCACTTCCAGCCTCACACAGAAAACCTATTGCTGTGTTTCATAAACCAATCTGCGAGTATTCCGAATTCATGGCACGGTTCGCTTTTCTGGTGATAGGGGCGAGAATATAAAATGTGCACCGGTGTCCTAGTTAGATTTTAGCATTTAAGCGATCATATATTCATTCAACGTATCAAAATATATGTAAGGAATATATTGCCCATGGCATTGAACAAAACTAAAACGATATAAGGCTGAACAGAGACATATCTCTAAGTTGCTTCCTCTAAATTTTTGTCCTATAATTATCCGAATATCACACCAGATCTCGAAACTCATGAGAGCAGTTCCGTTTATTCCTATTTTTATTACCACGTTTCGTGATACTTAACAAATTCTAGTCCCATATTCTAGTACTAATGGCACCGATCTTTGTCTGCTGTTGCAGTAACTCAGTTTCTCCAAGTTATGATGTGCTGTGCGTCCAAATATGCTCGTTTGTATCCACGCGTTCAATGTGGTTATTCGAGCGACATCGTTTATGGGCAATTTATTTCTAACCACATAACTGCCATTCACTAGAGTTTATTTCTATCTAGTCTCAGCAAATACTAGAAATGGTGGTTGTTCAGCAAAATTTTATACTTTGATCCACCAGAGTGGCACCAACAAGGATATGGCGTGGAAAGGAAATTAAATTACTTTAGTTTCTCATACTGACGCTTGAAATGAAATTCAGCAGGTCTTCCTTAGCGTGTTTAAATATCTTTGTCCAATAAATTATGTCCACTCTATTGGCTGGTTAAAAATAATAAGTTAAATATATTTTCATCACATGTACATACGTAACTGGCAAGTGAATACATTTTCTGTCGATATTTTATTGACATTTCAGGACTAGTAAATTGAAGATAAAATTTGTTATATCATATAGCATCAAAAAATAATATTCTGAATTTTAGAATCGACCACGCAATGAAATGATATTAAATGAAAATCGTCTTGTTCGACCACCAATTTTTATGAAATAGAGTAATATCTGCCTATAATAATAGGGATATTTAACTGGATGTTAAATGTTTCCGAGTTGGTTTAACTTAAATGAGTCACAGGAACCTTCTCTCTAAGGGGCGTTAATATTTTTATCCAGAAACATGACATGTCTCATCAAAAGGATTCGAAGAACAACAGGTAAGCATTCCTTGAAGCAGAATGTAAAATGTCAAGAGTGTAAGATTCCTCAATGTAAAATACTTACAAGAATTTCATGATCTTTCAAGAGTCTACTTTCTGTGAAGAAATACATATTGTTGGAAAGGCTGATGTAGAAACGTAGTAGCAATTACAAATATCAGGAATTTTAATAAAGGTGTTTATTATCATACATGTTAGAACAGATGAGCCAGCTTCATAAATTATCGCCATACATGTTAAATAATAGGAAAACTGTACGTAATTTGATAACAAACATATATGTTATATTTGGTTCAATACTAACATATTCCCCGGATATGAAACATAATTAATAAGTGTAAGGATGATGAGAATATATATATATATATATATATATATATATATATATATATATATATATATATATATATATATATATATAATTAGGAATAAACCTTATAAATATAAGAAATTATACTCGTCAGGAAAACACTGGGTACTTTGATCAGTAAATGAACGGACAAATATCCAAGGGAGAAAGAAGGTACAAAAAAAGAAAGAACGGAGAACATGTACGTCCACATCCAAATAAAGAGTCCAAAGAAAAAAAAACGATGCCAGTAATTAAAATAACCTAATTAAACATAAAGAGCAAGATAATCATAACAAGGTCTCAAGTACGCGGATCGTCAGGGTATGTGAAGCCTTGCTAGGTTTATCTGGCACTTTAGGTTTATATATATATATATATATATATATATATATATATATATATATATATAATTATTTATTTATTTAAAAATATGATTCCAACTCGCGACATAAGAGGTCTCATGTTTCAAAACAAGAGCCGAAAACTTCAATATAATTATTTGAATTAAATTGAGTTAAAGTAAGCTCTGTTCCATCTTCAAGCGAAATTTTTTTTTGAATAACGTATTTCTGAAATTTATATATATATATATAATTTTAAATATAGGCCTTTAGAATAGGTGATTATTCCATCTTAAAATATATAGAAAGTCTGTTATATCGCTTTTATACCACGATAATTATGCATCATTAGTCCTTGAAACACTCTTTTATGAAAACATAAACTTATATACATGTTAGTGGAACATACAACAAGAAAATATTATACCTCTTCCATTACTATATAGACAATGTGGAAATAACCTATTCAGTAACCTTCCATGTACAACCTTATAAAGACGATTTCAAGCTTCTCTGCTGTTTTTATATTCGGTTAATACTACGCCAAACAGCGTATCTTAAGAATGTATCAATCTATCATTTTATATGACTTTAAATTCTAACTAACGGATAACCATTTCTGTTTCATTGTAAGGCGGAGATTAAAGATGGAGATTGCCTTTCATTGAAATCAATATACTTAGCCAGTGATTGCTACACACGCACATAAGTAGTCGAAAAAGAAAGTAAAAGATGAACTAAACATTCTGAAACAATAGATTAAATAAAGTCCAATGTTTGCCTTCCCCTTCCTAGGAAAGTTAATTACAGAGATGACTCTTGAGGACTTCGACACTAATGAACACCTCTGTCAAGCATCACCTTAAACTCGAAAAATAAGACACAGTAATAAACCTCAGAAATTTCTTCAGCTGCGATTAATGTTGTTATTTTGGTTAGAGAGGTTTATGCTAGTGCTACTCACGCTTATGAGGTGACCGCCGACAGATGAAGGGCAGTGGACAGGGGTCACAGGGTTATTTAAATCACAAGTTTCGCTATTTATCCGAATGTCACTGTCAGGCAACTTTAATTCTTGATCTATTCTTGTCAATGAAAAACGGCTGACCGTTGATAAATTTAATTGTTAGGTAATGGTATATATATATATATATATATATATATATATATATATATATATATATATATATATATATATATATATATATTATTATTATTATTATTATTAATCTAAACGTTATTTCTAGTGGGTAAAAACAATACATTTTTATTTTAGTAGATATATTATGTTGGTCTTTTGCAAAACACTAGTTGCTGAAAAGTGTTATTGCGCATGATTATGTTGGTTGTGATAAAGTTAGTATATATATATATATATATATATATATATATATATATATATATATATATATATATATTGATTTTATTGTTTACTGTGATTGGTTGGGCTATATATATATATATATTAGTATTAAGAGATGGTTTACGACTTTTTGTAGTCAGAATGCATTTGATTACGGTATAGTAGGTTTAGTATTATTTGGAGAAATATTATATTCTTTCTGATTTATGTTAATATTTCTAATGTCTAGTGAAATTTATTCATCATATATGTCACTATTAATGAGTCATAGTTTAGTGGGTTTTTTTAATTCAGTGTAGACAATTTCTCCGTCAACTATTTTTTTTTCAAATAAACAAAAAACAAAAAACAAAATATTGTATATCAGTTTAAATGTACTTTGGAAGATTATATCTCTGACTAATAAGTAATTCTTTTGGTTTAACGAACACAATATTATCTGGACGTCCCATGTTATATTTATCGGATACAATATCGGATACAAGTTCTATTGCACGACATCTGAAAATACGTTCCTGTCCAACTTCACAAACCAGGAATATACTTGTTTTCTGCGCCAATATACTACACGACAAAATAATGGAAAAAAATTCTAAATTGTCTTGTGACTCTTAATCAAAGTCATACAACCAACACTGAAGAAATTTTATTAGGATATTAGCAGCCACCTACTGAAATTGATATAGCAAATATTTAATGCCATGCTCAATTTCTATCTATTTCAGGAATGCACCCTTATATAGAAACGTTTGTTTTGAAAAAAAGTTAACTGCAACGAATAATTAAATCTTTTTTTGAAAATAACTATAACGGTGCGTTAAAGCATGTTTTTGTAATTCTCATGAAATGCAGAATTTATTGTAGTTTCAATAAGTCTTTCTTTGATAAAATGAACCGTCAGACTGAGGAAGATAATCTGGGAAAAATATCGTAAGTAGTAAGGTTAGATAAATATACAGCGCCTCCCTTGATGAATATCAACTTGTATAGAAACTGATTACAGAACTGGATATAATCGTTACGAACAGAAAAAATATGTCTAAATTATCCAATGAATCACACACACTCGAAAACAAAACACACACATGAATACATACACAAACACATATATATATATATATATATGTATATATATATATATATATATATATATATATATATATATATATATATAGCGAAATAACGTAATTACTTTTACAAACATTTTATATTTCAATTTTGTCACTTCATTTATGCTATATACTCGTTCAGCAGAATTCTAGAATTGAATGGATAATTTTTAATATTTCATTCTCCTCATTTAAGATTATCCAATTTGAATGTTTATAATCGCATTCGCTACGATGCCTTATTTTATCATAATGAATTAATAATAATCTTTATTACGATACGATTTTTGTTATATTATTATCGTTAAATGAATTTGAATTTTAGAATCACCCCTCTCCTTAACGTGAATATTAATTAACAATATGCGATAATAATATGCTACCATTTCCTTTCTTTCTGAAACGAATCAATCTTATATTAAACACCTTTTCAGTATCATCAATCTTTCATTACCTAATGATAGTGTCATCTGTGTCATTTAAATGACACTTTTTCGCCGGTGCAGAGAAAATAATCGTTGATCACAGGGCCTTCTAGAATAGCAGGGCATGACAAAAGAATATTCTTAACAGACAATTGGAAAAATGTACAATAATGGAATTGACAAAATCTTCAATTAAGAAGAAAAAGAAAACTTCATAATAATACGAGCTAACAATATATATATATATATATATATATATATATATATATAGCATCATGGTCCGGCGTTACTCGTGCTTGATTCAAAAATCGTACGACACATACAGCAATCGCTGTCTCTTGACTTAAAATATTTTTGCCATTCCTTGCTTTTAAAGAGTGCACTTTGCCGTGCTGATGTTGCTACGTACATTACTTCTTGCCTATCTCACACTGCGAATTTTTTCTAAGCTCCATACTAAACATTAAATCTGTTACGAAAATGAACTAAACACTATGAACACAAAACGATCAGCTTTAACAGAAGGATTCGTAACTGGAAAAACCGAATGAAAAATGAATGTTAACAACAAATACTTTTTCACACCAAACCCCGTTCTGCGGAATCAGAATCAACGTTGAGTTTAAGCAAGCGAATGAACCAATTGGAGTAAAGTGCCATGTAGATTTACATTTTTCCCACTTGTGACGAATGCAGCTATCGATTTCTTTTGCATGGTAGTTAACATTCGTGTCAGTCAGCTGTTGGCTCTCACGCTGGCCAATAGAATCTTCCTGCCTATTCGTAGCAGCCAGCTATAGGCTCTTACTCTTGCCAGTAGAAAATGGCCGCAAACGACATGAAAACTGCCGTAGAAACATGAAAAATCGATTATTTCCACTATCGATGGGAGTTGGGAAATGCAAAGTCAGTCTTGGCCTTACCACTAACTTGGAGCATGTGCATGTAAATTTTGGTGCAAATCCATTGAAAATTGCGTTGTACATTCGTTGTCACACACACACACACACACACACACACACACACACTGCCTTTTATACGAAATCTATTTAACTATATTTTTTACCTTCACAGGTTACACATGTTTTCTCGAAAGAAGTAAACATTGAGGGTTGATGCTAAACTAGAATGTTTACTCAATAAAAATCGCAGAGGTAACACATTTGATTGAACACGTAAAGAGTGAATGTGCTAAAATAGAAAATTTGGTGTTATTTCATCGGGTTCAAATGAATCTTGAAAAGAGAATCAAACTTTGCATCTCAAATGATGGAAATCATATTGATGATGTTATTTGTTAATATTCGAAATCACTAAAATGTTGCTTAAATTTTAATTTCTTGAAACTATGCAAACTCACCTATGATTGCGGATTTAGAAACACAGTTTGTGTTTGTATATATATATAATTTTTTTTTAAATATTTATGACAGTTAGATTTAAGTTAGGAATATCCGAACAGTGACGTTCCATATCACGTGACGTCCGCGTCTCGCGAAGGACGCTACTTGCTAACAAACAGTAATTTTAATTTATTTGTAACAAACAGTTATTTCTGATGAAAAATTGAGGACAATTTGAAATATCAAATATATATATAAATAAATAAATACTTTCATAAAATAAAATATTATAATTTTTAATTTGAAACTTTTTCTATATATACATATATATATATATATATATATATATATATATACACACACACACACACACACACACATATATATATATATATATATATATATATATATATATAAATGTAGAAGCCATAACAATTTATCATTAGAATGCACACCATGCCAGAAAATATGTCGGAAAATCTGAATGGTCCTTTCACTAGAAATATAATAATTAACGGAATCGGATTAAGTAGCTCCACAGGAAATATTATTACCTGCAGAACACCATTACCGCCTAGGAAAAAAAAAAGATTTACGAATCATGCAAAATTCACTATTATTATTGAAAAATAGAGAGACATGAAGACAAATGAATCTTGTGCTCAAAACAATTTGTCGGAACGAACTAAACAAAGACTAAATAGCCGAGATAAAATTAATATATAATCCCATTGATCAACCCATACCAGAATTTCTCAACCGCACTAGACAGATATGTTTGCAGAGGCGTTGAGGTTTCCACATGCACACACACACAGACAAATGTATAGATATATACAAACCAACCCCCATAAAACTAAAAACACACATCCCTTCTCAGCAGCCAATAAAGCTGTCAGAACGACTAAGGACTAAATCTGTCAGCCCTCTGTTATTTCACTGCTACTAACAAGCAGGAATTTTTCTCCCATGATAGACATACTGGCCAAAACTATCCATGGAAACTAACTTAATAAATAGTTATTTTTTAATAAATAAAAAAACAAAAATCTTAATATATATCCCAGTGTGTCCGAAATTTTAATTTCTTAACATTTTTTATATTCATATATATATATATATATATATATATATATATATATATATATATATACCGAAGTATATAATTGGTATATATGGAATAAATTCCAATAACCAACAATTACTATTCTTAAAAAGAGTGCTCAATACAAATTAGAACGATATAATTATTATTTATAAAAGAAATTATAACATAAATATGTTGTATAATCACTACAAAAATAGCCATTTCGTTTCAACACACTCGGTGTCTTATCAAGTGATATCACTTGATAAGACACCGAGTGTGCTGAAACAAAATGGCTATTTTTGTAGTGATTTTATAACATACTTATGTTATAATTTTTTATAAATAATAATTATATATATATATATATATATATATATATATACTATTTCATAATTAAATGAACCTTAAGACAACGCTAAAGTAAAATTTCACAAATAAAGAACTGTATTCACATGTAAAATACAACTGTCATGCCGTTATAGATGTCTGAATTTATTACTTTTCGCAGGCCGTAAAAAATGATGCCTGATTTTTTTTGTGTATTTTATTTTGCTCATGCAATTGTGCAATAGTGTGCACATGCCTACTCACGCGCGCGCAAACACACACACACACACACACACACACACACACACACACACACACACACACACACACACACACACACACACATATATATATATATATATATATATGGCATGATGGATTAACCGCTCAAATATTTTTTTAGATACTGCCGGCTTCAATCCATCATAATACATCGTAACATTTCTTATGAAATCAATGTCCTTTGATATCTCCAAAAGAAGAGTAATACCTATATTTCAGCAAAATTTTACTCGTATATGCAAATACTTGTGTAACGTTGTGTGTGTGCGTATGTGTGTGTGTGTAAGAGAGAGTGGGAGATAGAGAGAGAGGTCGGTAGGGGGAGAGAGAGAGAGTTTGTGTGTGCGTGTAAATCGGCCAGCGGTGCTCTAGATCACGCCAATTCTAAAAGGATCCTTCCTCACTTAACACCAAGCAGGAAGGGGTGTACTGATGGTGTAGCTGACAGCAACTTGGAACGAGAATTCGGAGATGTGTGTTCTCATTCAAGTCTCAGTCGGTCTGTTTGATGCATTTACACGCAAAAAACCTAGAGTATAGTAAGAATGCATCTCCTCCCTCCGACTCTCTGTTATATACTGCAACTTGTATATTTAAAAATACCAGTTACTTTGAAATTAATTTGTAGATGCAATATTCACACCCACACTGAAAAAAATATTAAATAAATTATCATGAAATTGTGAAACATGTTTCAGGCTTGAAAATAATTAGAAAAAATGCCGATAAGCCGTAAAATATATATATATAATCAAATCAACAGACGAAGATGTTCTTTCTCTATTAAATCTAATGTGAGGTTATTATTATCAGATTTTTTGAAATACGCCATGTTGTGGTATTTTAAGAAATTCCTGATAATCTAATTGAAATAATTATCCTAAAAGTTTTACTCCATTATTATTTGTTCGCTTTTAATATACTTTAAAATATGTAAAATCTTTCAAATTACTGACATTTGTTTCAGAAGGGGCATATATATATATATATATATATATATATATATATATATATATATATATATTAAATCTCTCTATATTCAACACTGCACACACACACACACATACACACACACACATATATATATATATATATATAATTATTTTTTATAAAAAAAAATTATAACATAAGTATGTTATATAAAATC
Organism: Acanthosepion pharaonis; assembly: GCA_903632075.3. NCBI lineage: Eukaryota > Metazoa > Mollusca > Cephalopoda > Sepiida > Sepiidae > Acanthosepion > Acanthosepion pharaonis. Next base: position 1,420,337 of record CAHIKZ030000278.1, read on the forward strand.
ACTACAAAAATAGCCATTTTGTTTCAACACACTCTGTGTCTTATCAAGTGATGATGTTGAAAGAAAATAAATGTTTTTAAAAGTTTCAGATTAATTAACGATCCTACACTAGGGGAAACATTGTTACAAAAGCTAGAATAACCAATCAAAAACGAAGTATAGAAAGATTCAAAAGCTTGACAACGAAATCATGCTATAATAGCTTTTCAGATGTTTAAATACGTGTAATATTAAAAGTAATTTATACTAACTAATAATTATAAAATTATATGATAAAATTTAATATTAAAATTAAAAACTGGCAATTTTAAAAAACAAATTTAATCACTATTAAGTTTGAAAACTACAAAATTATTGAGAAAAGAAAAAATATATATATATGTATATTCAATTCATTTCTTCATTGAAATTACGTTCGACAAGACAATACGCTACAATACATCCGGTCATTTGACAATACATGTATATATATTTTTTCTTTTTCTCTTTCTTTTCCGTTTTTATTTTAAAGTTTGTGAATGTGGTCTTAAACTCACGCGTAAAACAACAAAAACACAATCAGATTATAATACATAAGCACCCAGACATAATTAGATACACACACACACACACACACACACACACACACACACACACACACACACACACACACACACACACACACACACACACTAAAAAAAAAAGGTTGGGGGGATACATGAACATCTCTACAGCCCTTTATGAAAAAGGAGACGTGGAAACCAACACTTATACACACACACAGTTAAATGTGAATACACTCTACATATACATAGACTCCGATAGATACACATACATACATCCACAGACAATGACATAGACAATGAGAAATCACAACCAATAAATATTTCAGACTTAAATAAATGCTAACCACTTATTGAATTATAACTTAAGGGAGCAAATATACACAAAGATAAAAATGGTTAAAATTAATATTATTATTTAATATATTAAAACGAAAATTCTAAAACCATAAATATCAATAAAATATATATTAATCATATAAGTTGATAATAGTTTCATTATATATTAGGCAAAGAAAAACAGGATAAAGAAACCCACAGATATATACATATATATATATATATATATATATATATATATATATATATATATACACGGCAGCAAAAAACAAATTAACACACATAAATATACACTCATACATATATACATATACATAGAGAAATACATACAAATAAATATATAAACATAAACATATACGCACATATACATATCTATGATAACAAGTACACATGCACGCACATATACATATAAACCTAAATACACACACATATATACACACAGACTTTTATGCACACATACATACATATATAAATATAGTCATGATATACCAAAGTTTCCATACCCACACATACACACAAACAAACTCATACATAATAGGTGCCAACACACACACATATATATACATACACAAACATACATAAATATATATACACACATACATACATATCTACAAATAAACATATATATAAATATATCCATCTACAATAACAACTACCCATATATACATGCATACATAAAAATACAACACTCAACCAAATACATATATAAACGTACTAACATATAGATACATAAATATACCTTCAAATACCAACACACAGCAATATACATATAGTCTAACATACAAATATATAAACACATTCATACAAATAGAAATATACTTAAATATAAATGCACATACACAATAAAATAGGACATACAGATGGTATTTATCAATTCACCCACAGGAATTGAACGTGGCACAAGGCCTTTTTAATGTGGGTATGTCCGAGCCCGTAGGCCCAGCCAAAAATAAAACCCATCTAAACCCGTCCAAGCGGGCTAGTTCCGTCAACCTCCCCGAACGAAATCCCACCCTTCGGCGGAGCTTCGTCCGGGTTCCCCTCTGCAAGCAGAGAGTTCGACAGACACCCGGCTCGGCAGCTCACAAAGCGAAGATACTACACTTTGATCCTAGCCACCGGGCCGAGAGGGTATTCTTTTTTTAGATACATAAATTTTAGATACATAAATAGGACATACAGATATATACATATATGCACACACAGATATATATATACACACACATACATACACACATACACACACACATACATATATATATATACAAATATATCGTGGCACAAAGCCGAAATTAGGGGGCACCCAGTGAGGAACGAACTCATTACTCAGTCGCAACTAATCTAGCGAACCATGCTGGCCAACCATTATACCGCCGTGATTTTATCATACATATACATATACATATCTATACATATACACATACACACACATACATACATATACACACACACATACATACATATATATATATATATACACACACACAACCACACACACACACATATATATATACATACATATATATATTTTTACATATATACATACATACATATACACACATACACACACAAATACATACATATACACACACCCATACACACATACATATATAGGCACACACATACACATATACAGCAACAATTATTAACCTTTTCTCTTATAATCGACCATACCTTCCGACATATATATATATATATATATATACACACACTCACATATATATACATACACACACACCCCACACCCACACCCACACATATATAAAAAAAAACATAAATACACTTATACACCAACCTACACATTCCTCAGTGCAAATACTCTAACCAACACATAAATAAATATATACACATTTACACCAACACTAATAACACTATGCAGGTAAACAATACACACTTATATCGTAAGTATGACCATCATGCAATAAAAATACTAATCTATTAAAAATACAGCGACATATCATTATCATTTAAAGTATACGACCCCTACACTAAGTTAAATTTATAACGGTGTTTACAATTTACTGTAAGTTCATATCTTTGATTTAAGAGATCAGCCTTGTTTTTAAATCTAATAATTTCAAATTTTTCATTAAGGCAAAGGTAACATGGGGTATATAGGGAGTTACATGTACGAGCTTTCTTAACCAAACTCCATTTAACCGTAGGTGTTTTGTTCTTATCTTTTAGATTCCAAAAATACTTGGATAATGAAGTCATGTACCTATATTCACTGTGATTAAAGGATTATATAATCCTACACTATCTGAATCTAGACAATCGAAGGCACTTAAATTATTTCTTTTATATAATTTAAGTGCCTTCGATTGTCTAGATTCAGATAGTGTAGGATTATATAGAGATGATGGATTATTAGTTGTTAAAAACTCAACTAAAATTAAGGTAGACCGTATTAGGAAAATGATCTATAGGGTATTTAAGGATTTAGGTCTTAGGACAATAGTTACTACTAATGTTAGACAAGTAGATTTTCTAGATGTCACCCTAGATCTTGCTAACAACATTTTCCAACCATATGTGAAGGTTAATTCCAACCCATTATACGTGCATCCTAATTCCAACCATCCCCCTTCGGTTATCAAACATATACCCTCTTCTATTGAATTTAGAATTAGCGCTAACTCTTATAATAAGGAGGTTTTCAATAAACATAGTGATTTTTATAATTCTGCACTAAAAAATAGTGGATACAAAAATACCACTATTCAATATAAAAACCCTGTTAATTGCAACCATAATAAGGAAAGAAGATCTAGAAAGATTATTTGGTTCACTCCCCCTTTCAATTTTATGGTTAAAACTAAATTAGGGCGTATATTTCTAAACCTAATCAAAAAAACATTTCCCCAACACTGAAACTAACCCACTTAGTAAAATATTTAATCCTAATACCCTTAAATTAAGCTATAGTTGTGATGATAACCTGGAGCAGATAATTAAAAAACATAACAACATAGTCTTTAACAAGTATAGGAGTTCAAAAGGCTTGACTAATCAACAGGTTACTAACTGCAATACTAATTATAAGAATACAAATAACAACTTATGTAATTGTAGGAATCCGAATAATTGTCCACTACAAACTAACTGTGGAATTACTTCGGTAGTCTATCTTGGTACTATTTCAACAATTGAAAATCCAAATATAAAGAAGTTTTACATTGGTTCTACCATGAAAACATTCAAGGAACGCTGGCGGGGGCATATGCAATCCTTTAATCGCAGTGAATATAGGTACATGACTTCATTATCCAAGTATTTTTGGAATCAAAAAGATAAGAATAAAACACCTACGGTTAAATGGAGTTTGGTTAAGAAAGCTCGTACATGTAACTCCCTATATACCCCATGTTACCTTTGCCTTAATGAAAAATTTGAAATTATTAGATTTAAAAACAAGGTTGATCTCTTAAATCAAAGATATGAACTTACAGTAAATTGTAAACAACGTTATAAATTTAACTTAGTGTAGGGTTCGTATACTTTAAATGATAATGATATGTCGCTGTATTTTTAATAGATTAGTATTTTTATTGCATGATGGTCATACTTACGATATAAGTGTGTATTGTTTACCTGCATAGTGTTATTAGTGTTGGTGTAAATGTGTATATATTTATTTATGTGTTGGTTAGAGTATTTGCACTGAGGAATGTGTAGGTTGGTGTATAAGTGTATTTATGTTTTTTTTATATATGTGTTTTTATAATTATTAGTTAGTATAAATTATTTTTAATATTACACGTATTTAAAGATCTGAAAAGCTATTATAGCATGATTTCGTTGTCAAGCTTTTGAATCTTTCTATACTTCGTTTTTGATTGGTTATTCTAGCTTTTGTAACAATGTTTCCCCCTAGTGTAGGATCGTTAATTAATCTGAAACTTTTAAAAACATTTATTTTCTTTTCAACATCATCACTTGATAAGACACAGAGTGTGTTGAAACAAAATGGCTATTTTTGTAATGATTTTATAACATACTTATGTTATAATTTTTTTATAAAAAATAATTATATCTGCTATACTTTGTATTGAGCACTCTTTTAAGAATAGTAATTGTTCGTTATTGGAATTCATTCCGTATATACCAATTATATATTTTGATATATATATATATATATATATATATATATATATATATATAATTTCTGTATATTAAATCTCTGTATATTCAGCTGTTTATTTGATATTTCTCTTCCAAGTTGTTCATATATTTTCATATTTTTTGCTTAGCTTCAGTATTAGCAAATCATATTTTCTCCAATATAATTTGATTTATTATTATTATTATTATTGTTATTATTATTATTATTATTATTATTATTACTATTACTACTACTACTACTAGAAGATACCGATATAAGTTGTCTTGGAGAACCATTGTTTCTTTCTTTTAGATAGAATTCGTGTTTTCAAGTCTTGTTTATTACAAAGCGTTTATGGAGTTGATGCCAGTCATCATAATAATGTATTGCCAGTTTGGTAAAACTTACCGAAATATATATCACTTTCTTTCTTAAATAAGTAAATCATGCAAAATAAGACTTAGTTTCACTGAAAGCATAAAAGCTTATTTACAAATAATTCTTTCTTACTTATCACTTACGAGACACATATTTACATATAATAAAATCATTGGCGCATTCCATGTGGAACAAAATCACAGATATCGTTGAGTTAATAAATATGCAATCTAGAAATAAACATCGCAGTGTAATCGCAATTATTAACTTAAGTAAATAAAACACACACACATATATATATATATATATATATATATATATATATATATATATATATATATATATATTATGATAGAATTGTCTTCAGCATTTTTACAGCTCGTCTTTATTAACGGGATACGTGCATTCTTGAAACATATTTAAAAGTAAATGAAAATTCAATTTTAACGCAAATATATTCCAATGGAACATTAAGTGAATGGATATTGATCAGGAAATTAATTTCTCCTTCTCTTGTGCTAGTGGGAATAATTAATATATTCAGGAATAAGCATAAGTGGGTTAAGTTAAACCTGTTGAGGAAAGCAAATTAGGATGAATAGTTCTACAGTTAATGGAGTTCGTAACTTTTAACGTCTTATCGGGACCCAAGATCAGTTTCAACTTCAAGTCGAGCTCATATTGTTAAAGATACTCGTTAAATTGCCGTTTACTTGTATCTCTCCAGACAGTACCTGACAAGACAAAAAGAAAAGGAGTGTTACTGCCATGTGTGGGCAGAAGCTACTCAATACTTTCCTCCTCTTATGAAGGGATTCATACAGTTATGTACAATTTTCCGTCCTACACACCTTTTATTAAGCCCAAAACATTGCTATACTCTCGCTAATATTTGGCGATATCCGTGGCAGTTGTTCAAGTGAGATAAATTTCTTATTTCCTAGATTCCTTATCTTTACAACGAGAACCGGTCATACCACGTACACAGAGTCTTCTCATAGATATTCCATTCGTATTCAATTGGTAAGTAGAAATTCCCAAATACAATTTTTCTTTATCCAGAACATTCAGTTTGGGGAGCCGATTCGTGAAAGGATGTTTCCCCGTTCACAACAATTTTAACCTCGTAAATATCTTCAATATATGCACATCATTCCACTTACTCTTAAAACAAACTCATTAAGTAACCCACTTCCTTGAGTTACTCTCGAACCTTGTATTGGAAGAACAATAATTAACAAAATATGATACTTTCCGGAAAACAAAAATTATTTATTATCTAAGGTTAATTTAAATTAATAAACACTCTTCTCACAAAACTTATCTGCAACATATATATTCAAAATTGTATCACAAATCTTTAGGGATCTTAAGCAAATTTTCAAGATTTATGTAATTAAGATAACGCGATAAATTATTAGATATTTAAGTAATTAAAATAACGTATGTGATAATTAGATATACACTAAGATGACACATTTATTTCCAGTAATGAAGAACAAATACATATAGTATTTTACTATACAGTCTAACACTCACGGCGATGCACTTCCGGTAACTTTCACCGTGCGTTTTTATTCTTTCCGAAAATACGGTTTTCGCTTACTCAAGATGCCACGTCTGTACCGTTTACTTGTTTGATCAACAGATCTATACGACATCCTAAGTGAAAATGTGCTATTTCTTGTGCAATTCCATAAATAATATCCAGGATTGTCGCCACTTGTGTTAACATGATCGAGCAGATCGGCTTTACATTTGCTCTTCCAAATTTAAAGCATTCTACCAATACATATAACTTTCGTTTATTCACGCTGTGTGCACCAGGCCGTGCCAAATTCTGGTGATGGAATTCCACAAGTTTGATTCACTCTGCCCATAGAACGTGGACTAATGCGCGTTGTTCAACAATGATACAAACACCGAATAGAAATTCCATACGCCTGACATTGACTGCCACTCGATTGAAAAATGGAATGCTGCGCGCACGGCTAGCTACCCTTCATTAGATGCGCAAGCATGCTGTCACACTTCAGCGTTACCCTGTTGTTCTTACCGCGTTTTTTTTTTTTCAAAATTACTATCTGAATTAATCTAGTATTTATTTTTAAATGCCTAAAATATATATATTGATTTTCCAAACATAGACCAGATGTGGCACAAGGCCTACATTAGGGGGCACCCAGTGAGGATCAAACTCGCTATTCAGTCATAATTGTTCTAGTGAGAAATGATTGCTAGCCATTGCACTAACTTTACGTGCCCAGTGACTAAAATATATACAGGCAGACCCCAAAATAACAGGGAATTTTTGAAGTGTTTATTGCCAGACATGAGCAAATGGCAACACTGCGAGACAGTGACCTTAAGTATATAAACTTTTCGCCATTTAGAATTCAAGATGAAATTCACGGTATGCCAGCCGAGATGTTGCAGCAGTCAATGAGGAATCTCAACAGCAGATTTCAACAATGCATTCGTACAGGAGGACGCCATCTACAGGATGTAATTTAAAAAAAAAATGAAGATTCCATCATTGTTTCTTAAATGGCATGATTTAAGGTTTCAATTGCTACGAATAAAATATTTTTCTTCCTTCACTCTTGGTTTTATTGGATTGTTAAAAAGTCCCCTTTTTTGTGGTCACGCTATATTAATGTGCCGCATGCCTTTATGAGATGGACGCCTCAAAAGTGGTCCAACTCTTTACAGAATGAACTATGAGTGATAAAGTCTTCATGTCAATTTTAATCAGTGTGCCCCATAAATATTTGCCCCAATATCTGATTGTAGCTACCAGCTTCTTTCCGCTAATATTTGCTTCTAACCATCCATTTTGCCTTAGAATCTCTTTCATGGATTTCTTGCGAAACATCGATGGAATAACTTCTCTGGCGCTAAGTATTCTGCTTATCTGTGAATAGCTAGTCCACATTTCCCTTCCCATTGAACAGTAATTATTTCCAAGCAGTTTCACCGATATTGTTTTAGTTGTATTTTATTTTCTCTTAAGAATGTATTTATTTTTATAAACACAACCTTCATTTCTGATATGCATCTTTGGATTTTTGCGTAAGCATATTCCTTCTTTTGATACATCATTAAATAGGTAGCTGAATTACAGTGCCTAATTCCTTTCAACGATATCAGTACGTGTCTCGATATTGGAGTGTTTACTTTGCTGAAAAGCATGTATTCTGTCATTTTTATATTCATTGCTTTAAGTTTTCCTTTATTAACTTTTTTAAGAATACTTTCAGTTTGCATTCTTTATCGGCCGTCAACAGTATGCCATCTGGGAATCTTGGTTTTCTTTTTTCAAATTAGGCATCTTGATAATAAATCTTGAGAAGTTGTGCGTCTTTAATGATGTCAGGGAATCAGCCATTATTATAGGCTCAGAAAATGATGCCAAATATATTATTTTAATATTTTCATAATTTTTTTTTGTTTATATGACATCTTGGAGAAAATTAAATGCTTTTGGAATTATAACATTTTTGGCTACTCTTGCAGCCTACTTCAGCGCATAATACTCAATAGTGCTTGTTTGTTTTGAAGTTAAACTGAGTTAAAATCCAAGCAGATATTAATGATCTCTGAGTGAGAATCAGTAAACTTTTAGTCGTAACACCTGATCAAAATTTCTATCCCCAGTTCCTAAACCTTCACGTTCATACGGATTTCTACATAACCCATGTAAGCTGACATCCAATATATGTTGTGTGTGTTAGACATTCTCATAACGGTTGTCCTCGAGTATAGAATCCAGAGGTTGGCAGTGAATATTTCGGAGACAGTAGGAAAGCGTAATGGAGGTTCGCAGTGGATATCACAGCAGAGTGTAGTTCATCCTTCTCCTGGTCGCCTTTGGTCCTTCCGGTAGAGGAAACAAGATGGCCGCCTTTATACACGACGAATACAGTGTTGTGCGGCTTCTGATTAATCAACCTTCTATTAGTCGACTATAAAGGGAAATAAGTCATTCTGACTCGCTCACTAGTTACATACGGTATATACACAAAAAACCGTAACTGTGTGTGCTATTTTTCTTTTAGTAAGATTCACCCTGTACAAAGCCCGGGGGTGGCCACTCGAGGAAGAGTGTTCATATATGAAGTAGTTTAGATGAAGAGCAGGGGAAGGTAACAGTTGGCTTGAAACATGAACAGGTTAAGATTGTAATGATCGGGAAACTAGGGAATATGTTCCATAGTTCTGTGTTTCGCGGGAAGAAACTTCGCGAGTGTAAATTACTTCTCGCTGATTGAATACGGAGGGAAATTGGTTGGTTTCATATGTAAAAGGAATGTCAAGGTTCTATACGGGAAGGTCAAACCAGTTGGAGCCGGGCGATTGAATTCGTCCGAGCACTTGGAATGGTAGTAGCGATAGACCAGTGAGAGACTTGCCACATCGCGCTCGTGAGGAAGAGTTTTGTGTGTGGAAAACATCTTCTCTCACAAATACTCAGAGATCACATGCTCATTTCTAGCAACAATGCTTCATTTTTGGTCTTATCTTGTTTTTATAAAGGTACAACATAGGCATGGGATGTTAAATATTTACTGGCGCATTAAAAGGGGCCGATCGTTTTACTTGCATCTGACCAGATACAGTAACGATGGCAAGATGAACAGAGTCATGGACAATGTTCTGCCCGTACCAAGCATGCTGTTGTAGACAAACCCCGTATCCTTCAGTGGCTACGTAGTACAGGGGGTTAAAAGCTGAAACTGAAGTGTTTATCCTTGCTGCACAGGATCAATGCTTCTTGATTAGAAAATATCAAGCACATAGACTGAAAAATTTTGTTAGACCAAAATGAAGATTCTGCGATAAATATCCAGAAACCATTGAACATTTTGTTTCAGGTTGCATGGCACTCACTGAACATAAAACCCGGTATGAGAGAGTGGGCCAATATCTGCATTGGAAAATCTGCAACTTTTGCAGAAAGAAAACTGAAAGAAATTGGTATGAACACCAACCAGACCCAGTTACGGAGATAGGACCTATTACATTTTTATAGGACTACACAATACACAGAGAGAACAATGAAAATCAATCGCAAAGACACCGTTATTAGAGACCGCGACTAAAAGAATGACTCTTTATTGAAATAGCAGTACCTGCAGAATGCAATGAATATATAAAGATCTCCAAAAGTCTATCAAAATACAAAGACCTTGAAATCGAAATCTCGAAAATGTGGCACATGAGAACATCAAAAATTCCCGATGTATTTGGAGCCCTCGGATTGATTGGAAAAGATTCCAATAGACTCATTGAAGGGATTCTTTGTAGCCCATGCCTTAAAGAAATACAAAAGAATTGTTCTCGTGATTACAGCCCAAACTTTACCAACGGCTTTATCTATGTAAAATATATGTGTGTCTGTGTTTTTTTTTTTAATTCCTCAGTGGAAAATGTCATGATGCCATTTTTAAACTTAGGTGTCTTGTCGGGACCTGGAAAGTAATGAGTAAACACTAGAAATTAAAGTAAGTAAAATAATAATATTAATAATAATAATAATAATAATAATAATAATAATAATAAAATCTTTGAGACATCAATAAAAATTAAAAGTGAAAGCAAAATGCCTAAAAACGTAATAAATAAACCTCTATATCGATGCCTCTTTATGGTCCTAAAATAGAAAATAAAATTATTTGATAACGGATTATAACATTCAAACTACTATCACCAAAAAAAAAAAAAGGACGCAGATGTTTCACTTGATATCCTTACATGAAGGAGTACCAGGGAAAATGTCTATGCCTTTAATTTCAAATTGTTATTTTTTTTTTCTAGATTAAGAATTTGGAAGGAAATATTTGTTCGTTAATATGATGATTAAAATAAATTTTCACATCTATAAATTGGATTATGCTTTTTTCTGTAGATTAAAGTGTATTTCTAGTTTGTGACGAAGCATTTTAATAGATAATTTGATTATATGTAGGGTCATATTCTATTGTGTAAATGGTTAATAAATGATCCCATCTGTATTTTCTAGTATTTTGAATCCGAAAAATAAATATTTTTCTGAGTAAGCAGTTATTTTATCAAACATTTTCATGTCTATCTATCTATCTATCTATCTATCTATCTATCTATATGAATTTGTAGGTCTGATGAATTGTATCGCATTTACGATTCCAATGGAATAAATTATGACCATGGAATATTACTGTTTCAGCCTTTTTATTATATCCTTACTCTGTTCTGAATATTGAGTACTACCTGGATTCTATCCTCTTGGAATTTTTTTATTCAAAAAATATATAACTATGTATGCATGCATATATATATATATATATATATATATATATATATATATATATATATATATATATATATATTGCATATGTATGTGTACATTTACCACTAATATTATATATATATATATATATATATATATATATATATATTAATTAAGCACTGTTCATCAATGTACATGCTCACGTGCTCATCTTCATCAAAATCCATATCTGCTTGATTTTTATTGTATCCGTCGTATAAACAAATTAATTTAAAAGGCAATCAAGCATTTGGATCCGGTATTATTTCTTTCCACTGATAACGTTACTTTGTTTATACGCAAAGTATTGTGTAGAAGTATTACTTATTTATTTTCGTGGAAGTGTGAATTGCTTCTGCCGACCTATGCATCATAACACTCGTGCCCCCAGTGTGTGTGTGCGCGCGCGTCTGTGTATGTGCGCGTCTGTGTCTGTGTGTGTACGTCTGTGTGTATATGTGTGTGTGTGTGCGTATAACATACACATAGACACTATGTACATCATCACACGCATAGAAACAGACACAAAGAGAAATACCTTTAATCAGATGTATACAATGTGAAATAGAGATAGAACAACTTACTGCATGATGATTATAGTTTTCACGCCTCAACCATTCATCAAAATATATCACTTTAGGTCTAAGCCACTGGAAGTCATAACAGCCAAATAAATAAGCTTCAGAATCAACTTTAAAATAAACTAAAATATACTCATTTTTTATGTATAAAATTGAACCGTAAGGCGTATAACAAAACTTTACAAAACAAAATGGTAACCCATTTATAAATACATAATTCCACATTCCACTAATCTATGATAATAAAATAAACTCCACCGATTTATAGCCAAGGATTAACTGATAGATAATCAAAGGAATTACTTTTAAACGAAAAAAACAAAAAAAACAAACACAATTGAAATCAACAAAATAAGAGTTATACCGTCATTAAAATAAATAAGACAAAAAAAGTAACCCAAATAAATAAACAAAACACCATAAAACCTACAAGTAGACTGCAAAAAATATTAATCAGAAATACTCCGAAACATTGTCATAGCTGCACGCAAAATAAAATTCTACAAATCATAATATGGACAGAAAATAAAATAATCGGCTCACGCAAAAAAAAAAAAAAAAAAAAAAAAATCCTCAATCCTATTTGGAACTACAGAAGAATCTAAGAAAATCACTAAATGATAAATTCCAATAAAATAACGAAATATGACAAGAATCAACAAATGCAAAATAGACAATTCTATAAGGATTAGAAAGAGGTTGTTAGAAAGAGGTTGTTAGAAAAAGAAAAGCTAATCTCGCAGAAGAATTTGCCAACAAACTACCTGAACATAAACCATGCTAGTTCACACAACAAATGCAATTAATGCCACGTATCTCATTACTGCGTGCCGGATAGCCATTCCATCTGAAATTATACAGGTTCTCCAACACATTTATTCAATTAAGGAGTTTGTCTAGACACACAACAGAATTAAAAATGAGAACTGTAAAAAAACATAATTTACTATCGACAGTCATCTACAATAAGCGATATACTGGCATCAATAACTATATATGAAATCAGTGTGCTGCTGAACCGTATGAATGTCTGTTGTGTTTTAACATCTGTAACTGTTCCATGTGTATAAGTTTATCCACTGGATTAAGACACCAGAGTGTTTAAGGTGTACGTATTTGTTGATACCTAAGAACGGATTTATGTTGTCGGGATTAATGAAATAAAGATGTTGCAATTTAGAAGCAGTTTCATTGACGAGGTATCTAGGAATCTATAAATCCGTAATACGAACATAAATGAGACCTAAGTTAGGAAAACACGTTTGTAACACAGAGAAACAAAGCTGACTAAAATATGATTTTTATAAATGCTACACTAATTAAAATAAAACCTAATTTTAAGCAGGAAATACTTACAAATGTTTTACTATCTATAACCAAATATCACACACACTATATTAGATCACCAATTTTTATAAAACCCACTAGGCACTACTAGAACTGGTCTTACTTAAAAACGTCTCCAAATCAACATATAAAAATCCACCAAAAGTGAATAAAAATGACTACTACCACCACTTCTACTACTACTACTACTACTACTACTACTACACACACACACACACTCACACACCCAAATGAATATATATTTATATCAGAATCATGCATAGAAAACTAGAATTATCATACATTTACAAATATAGATCATACAAACGAGACCTGTTTGGTAAGACAAATATTCGAAAATCTGCTTGATCAATGACAAACAAAAGAAAAATTAAAAAATACAACAGTACCCTCTTTCATTTTCTCCATATTTCATTCGATGATGAAGCTTTAATAAATGCGAAATATGTTTGATTTATAACTGTTTATTATTTTCCTCAAAATAATATATATATATATATATATATATATATATATATATATATGCGCGCGCGCGCGAATGTGTGTGTGTGTGTGTGTGTGTGTGTGTGTGTGTGTGTGTGTGTGTGTGTGTGTGTGTGTGTGTGAGGAATACCACTCCAGCTATAAGTTAAATACCAGGAACATGGTGCATGTACTTTATTCTTTGGAGAACAGGAAGTAAGTAAAGGAGAAGGATACCAATTTCTTCCCCTTATTACGAGTCAAAAAAAAAAAAAATTGAAAGCCGTGAATTAGTTCCTCGACAGAAATCGAAGACGATATTAATAAATATATATGTGGAAACATATATGTTTGCAAACAGAACATTTTACAGATATAAAAATAGCAAATGTGCGCGCAAAACTCAGGCTATTTTATCAGCCAATGGAAGCGATCTAGCTATTAAACATTTTTTTTTCTAAATAAAAGTGCAATTCTCCATTTCTTCAAGTGAAGTAAATAGATAAGAGAATGCAGGTGTATATGTGCATATAATCGGCTTATCCATTTATGTACTACACTAATTAAATTCTATCATCAAATTATCTCTAAAATTTAATCTGCAAAATATTACTTTTAACAAATTAGAAAAAAAAATATATGCATAAGAATTTATCAGAAGTTTGCATAAACAGCTATCATTCGTCACCTTCTCTAGAAGTAATATGTGTATCATAAAGTGAAGAGTGAATATATCAGACATTGCAGAATCTGCAATGTCTTTCCTTCATTTACTTGTTGCTTCCTGATGATGCATGTGTTACGTAATAGGCAAATATAGATCATGTAGCTTTATCAAAATATGGACACTCACAGGATTTAATATTTAGCAGCACATAGATGGTTGCCTTTCAGAAATATGGCGCTCTTCGTGATAAAAATTATTTCATGATATTCTTTAAAGTGTGAATGAATATTAAGAATATACTGTGTAATATATGAAATCATGTCGTGATATCTTAGAAAAATAAATCTTGTCGACTGGAAAATAGTTATATCTCACGTATAATTATGTCGGTTAATACACTGCAGGTTGTTCAAAGAAGAGTTGCATTGGAATTTTGAATCCTCACGTCAATTAAATATCTCTTTCACACAGAAAGTTAAATACGTGGAGGAGGCCTTGGTTTCTGGATCGAAGGGTTTAGCAGTACATTCTGTAAGTTGCTTTTGGATCTGTGATGGTGTGTTTGGTGATCTTTTTGATTTTTGGAAACATTTATACAATCGGCATCAATTCTCACATAATAGATATACCCAGATCTGTGTATATCTGTTGCGACATGGGACCTCAATAATTTTCGACCCTGTCTTATTTTACATCCTGCCTATAACTGTTGGGTTACTCTTCTTTTCATGTTAATGCATAAGATAAAAATTTAGAATTGGATTGGCCTCGCTCAAATGGGAATTACAATAGATTGAAACTGAGTATATCAAGATAAATAAAAGATAATTCATTAATATCTAAGCATAAAGTGTGGCTTGGAACTGAGAGAGCGAGAGAAATGGGTGCGTAGCCACTAGAATTCTGTAACAATACACAAGCCTATGCAAATTCATGATTCAGAAATCTCTTTATTGACGATTTTCACACGGATATTTTTCTTGGTAGTTAGAGTTTATTTAAGTAGGATAACATCAACAAGCATTCTGTGAGTATGACTTGACACTGGTTCTATGAACTCAATTTAATAGCAATGAAGAACTGAGACGTCTGGCGTGGTGTCGTGGACTCCATGATATCGACTCCAAACGACACATGATGGTGTCACAATTTAAGCTCACACAAGTTGCTTCTTGAAATACATGATCCCAACCCAGTTATGGACAACTTCAAATGAACCGGATGAATTATAATGATACAACTTTGGTATATCTTATGCAACGGCACACAGCCTGTTTTATTAAAGACAATGAAAGAGTCATACAAGTTATTCGTAATCTTGATACTTCATATTGATAAGCATGTTATCCTTCAAATACCTCTCTTTGAGAACTATCTATACACAATATATATATATATATATATATATATATATATATATATATATATATATATATATATATATATATAAGAAAGAGGTTATAATGGTTCCAACGAGATAAAAGTGTATATTAAAAGAAGAGGAGAAAGGTACCGCAAACGGTTTTTGGTTGTAATGTGTGTATTTTATTTTAAATTATGCTTTATTTTCCATAATTTTACTACACGTGTTTCTGGTCTCGCGACCATCTTCAGAAAAAAGGCGAAGATTTGCACATATTATTAAAAAGAATTCATTTTTTCCTTGTTTTTCAATGTAAAATATTCTCGATATGAGACATTCTTTTTTTTGTGTTAGTAATCCGAATGTCTTTCTTGAATTGGCAGTGAGGTGTTCTGCGCGAAGGGTCATAAAATAAATATGGTTGGTCCAACAGAAATGATGAATTACTTAACGGCATATTATCTTTTAATGTTTTATTGACCCCTGTGCGTTCTTAGATCTGTTTCCATTTTGGTGCGTTTCTGTCACCATGCGTGTATTCGCCCTCTATACATATACTGTCTCACTACGAGAAATCAGTAAACTCATTTGTACACATACGCACACACACACCGTCCCACCACAAGGAATCAGTACATACACACACACATACACACACATGCACACACATATGTCCCAAGTTACATGGGACCATTATACACATACATACAAACATATACATACATAGATACACATGTACTTCTTAAGTTGTGTGGGGTTTGTGTGCTTGCCTGTGAGTATTTACCCTACTTTTTGCCAACATGTATATATATATATATATATATATATATATATATATATATATATATATATATATATATATATTGGTGCCTCACGGATACCCGCATGTGAGCGTGCGTGTATGCATTTGAGTGATTTGATCACTGTATTTCGTCACCTTGTGGGCTTGTTGTTTGCTTTTGCGTGTGGGGTTATGATCTATTTAGTTCGGGTTTAAATTTGTTTCTTTTTTTTCTTGTATTTGTAGCTACGAATAATTGTCTGTTTTATATATTGGCATGATATTAAGTTTACCCTGGTTACATTTGAAGATGTCTTGTGATACAAAAAGTTTTCTGTTGTCTGGCAATTTTATGTTGCTTTCGTGTAGGGAGACCCTGTTTTTCAGTTGTTGGCTGATGCCTATATATGACTTCTTACATTTTTTGCATTTAAGTACATACATTTTTGGAGTTTCAGTTTAAGTTTTTATTTATAATGAATTTTGTTTTGGGGTTTTCAAAAGTGTAGGAGTTTCCTTCTATAATGATGTCAAAAACCCTACATCTTTTTATGTTGCATTTTGTGACTCCCTGTATTGTGTGTTGGTTAAATTTAGATGAGGTTAATATGATTTTTAGGTTTTAAGATTGGAGTTTACTTTTAATTATTTTTAGTTGTTTTTAGTATATTATTCAGTTTATTATTCTTGCTAAGTAAGTCGAGATTTTTTGTAATTTCTGTGAATATTTCTGTATTGTTTTTGTTTTATGTTGAGACATATACTAGAGTTAGTTCGACGTTACGTCTATTTTTAAGTTGGTCTAGAGGATTTTTTTTTTTGCGAGTTCAAACCCTTTTTTATTAGTGCTGTGGGACGAAGTTTTTAACTACATTAGAAATTAACCCTTTGATCCCGGTGTTTCTGAACAATTTTAACGAAAACTGGTACCCATTTTGTTGCTGTTATAGAAAAACTCAAGTTATGTGGTGTCTGTTATTTAGTACTATTCTTTGTTTGCAATTCTGTAGAACAGGTCCACACGGTTCGAAGAAGGAAGGTCCTCATTTAACCATATTTTATTCATTCTCGCAAAACCAATTTCAACCAATGATTTTAGAAAGTGGTTATATATATATATATATATATATATATATATATATATATATATATATATATATTCCTTGGTTATGCGTGAATGACTTTCGAACATTTCGTGATATCGATATGGAAATTCTGAATCTGATGAGGCCTGATAAGTAAGTAGATGGGAGTGCTACTTGCCCGCAAGGGGTTAAAAGGCATTGAGAACAAAAGTAGCTGCGTGTTTGATGAAAGGATACAGAGAAAGACGTGGAACAGACTCTGGTTTTCAGATGTCGATTGACATTACACTTGAATGTTTGAAGATTATAATCATTGAGGAAGCAAGTAAGGAAACGGGAGTTTCACAGTCGGGAAGTGCCATACAAGAAGCTGTTTGAGTTAAAGAGATAGTTATATTTAACCGTTTTGACCGTGAAAGGAAGGGATCAAGATGAAAGCCTGGTAGCTCGCTTAAATTCATTTAGTCTACGAAGGACTACATTTGCTGTTTCCCAGACTGCATGTTTTAGGTGAGTGTTACCTATAAAATTCCTTGTTGAACGAAACAGACAATATTGCAGTTCATTCTAGGTTCAATTTACTTATCTCCTGTAATAAATTTGTTATAACTGACCCATACATTTTGTTATTTGAAGTGTTTCTTATAATTATTTCCATATCGGTGATTTTCATGATCGATTCAGAGTTGTTGCTATCAAGGCTTCTAATAGAATTCCAGTAAATGTTTCTCTCCTGTAAAGGTTTATCTTGTGCCTTATTATCTTGGAATACTTTTTTAAAAAATGGTTTGATCCGAAGCAAGGCAGTAATCCACTAGATCACAAGGAGGTTACAGATAATATAAGAAATAGAAACAGAAACATAAGCGGGAAGAGAAAAGAGGAATCAGGATGACTGTACATAGCGATTGACATTGCATGTAATTTTTTTCAGATTATAGTTGGCATGAATGTATGGTGCCAGATAGGAGTTTCACAAGCGAGAATTTCTAGTAAAAAAACTATTTGCATATAACTTACGGTTACATCTAGCCAACACAACTGGAAATTGATGAGTTGTCGACGCCGCTCTAATACTGCACTTAAATCCAAAATGTCTACTTACCATAGCGAAGAGCTCACTAATGCAATTACTATGAATGTATTTAGAAAATGACACTTAGAGGCAATCTTGTTTAATGATATGTCCTACCGTAAATAATATATGCTATAAGTATAAACCTCGACATATACACAGATCATCAGTGCATTACCGTCCGGATGGACAACTAGCATGTTCTTTTCTATTAGCAACATCATTTGAGATGTGAACAGACATGTTTAAATGATTAGTATCTGTTGTGGATTCCGTGAATGGAATTCTGCAAAAATACATAAACAACGCCAGTAATTGAGATAGAAAAATACGTGTATTAAATGTAAGAATACAGACTTGAATTGAAGATTAGTAGTCCAGGAATGCGGGTTAGTAGAAAGTATATGTACAAGTACCTGTAAGTAAAGCCTTAATCATTATATATATATATATATATATATATATATATATATATATATATATATATGGACTCTTTTATAACTCTCTGAGAACATCCTGTGTCTGTCTCCGTATCTCTCAACCTGTCTCACGTATCTCTACGTATATCCACGTATCTCCAAGTATCTCAACGTATCTCAAATGTATCTCAAACGTAGCAGGTATTCTCTCTATCAGTATAAGTATACTTTAGACGAGTCCATCTCATGTAAAAAGGGGAGAGCCCCACAACAGTATCCATGTAGTTTCCGACCGCAGCAATGTATCTTCACTGTGCGTCTTTAAATATGTTCGCACTCAAGAACATACTTATGTGGTACCTAGACTTTATGAAATTATGTACACTACAAGATTGGTAATAAGGTCGCATCATTTACAGTTGAAATGTATATATATAACCCTATGTTTTATGTTAACACTTTTTTTTATTAAACTTTCTTTATGTGGAAATGTCTTCCGGGTTCCTGCTTCCTAGTCAACAATGATATTTAGAAAATTTAAAGGCAATGTCAATCGTTATTTTCTGTCTTGATAATTCTTGTCCTTCTTAATAGCATTTATTTTTTTTTAACATACACTTTAACACTCAGAAGCACCTTGGTTGTTAGTGGTTTTATTGCCTTACAAGTGGTGAAGTGATTAAAGATTTGTCCTTGTATATGAACAGGGCTTTACTGTTCGTGATCTTTGAAATATTTCCGTATTGTGGTCCTCGTCAGATTAGTATGATTTTGTGAACCGATAATAATTCCTCTATAAGATCCAGAAATCTATTTGAATCATAATATAGATGAGAGTTTCTCATGAATTGGGCACTGAAGTCTATATCGATGTGGTCATATGGTGCTGGCGTTATCATCATAGCAAGAATACAATTTTCTTTTGGGGAGATATGCAATTTCCTGCAGTTGGTCGATGACATATAGGCCAACTTTTCCAGAAAGAATGCAGATTGGGTTGTGAGGATTTTACTTTCAAAGAGCGATGAGTGGCTAGGTAATAAAATGTTCATTTGTACTTTCACTATAATGGATTCAATTTAGATATCTCCGTATGTGAACTTAACTTGAGTCCTACCTTTCTGTTTCCATAGTAATTGAATTCGTGATAAACCTCATTTTTATGGAATGATTCCAGTTACCTTCATGAAATTGATAAATTTCTCATTGTATTCAGGGAGAAAGTAAGCTATTTTCTCAAATTCAGTCTCAATGATAAGTGATGCTTTAGCATTCCTTGTCTTCCCTTACCTCCTCATCAGTAGTTTCCTTATTGCTTATATCATGAGACGGACTTTGTAATGATGGTATGTATATTGGTATATTTTCGCTTTCTGCTGGCATCATTACTTTACTGTGGCCAGGGATTGAAGGTGATTCAGTGTATGGCTGGATTTGCTGGAAATGAAGACAGACCATACCTACGGATCTTTTCTTCTCACACTAAATTACCCACCGCCTGATCACATAATACACTTCCACGTTAATGTCATGTTGTCATCATCATCAAATATACCGACTAAGTAATGAATTGATGTAGTAGCTTTAAATGCAATGTGATAAGTCTAATCTCGTTTACATAATGAGTGATGGCAACACTGATATTAAAATAGAAATCAGTAAACAAAATTTGTCAACTTTTATAGTAACGTTCCACATTTAAACTTAAGGTTGATGTTTACGTTAGGAGGCCATTTGTATGTATAGGAATGGGAGACAATGGTTTGCCTGAGTTTTGAACAGTTTAATATTGTGGCGATATGGAAAACATCATCTAGAGAGTCGGTTCCACGGTTCAGTTCTGTGCGGGAAGAAACTTCTCGGGTGGAACACCTATGGAGTATGGAGTGGATGAGGATGGTTTGTTACTATCCTGCAAGCAAACCGCTAGTTGCATTCTGGCGGGCCGCAGATGGCAATGCTAGCTGTTCTCTGGTTGAAGCCACAGGCAGGCCACCGGTGGGCCTCTGGTTGTCCGCCAGTGGTAACATTGCCGAGGCGAACATGTTGGCGGCCTGTGGCATGCTACCCACTGGAAGCTTGGTGGCTTGCGTGTAGGGAATTAGAATGGCGTGTATTTTTCTGTGCCTTTTCCCTGGAAGTAGGGCTAGATGAACGAGAGTCTTGCCACGTACCGCCTTTAAGAGAGGGTTTGAAGCGCGGGGAATAATTCCTCAACGAAAAAGACTCGGAGATTCTTATAGATTCTATCAAGTTTGAAGAGAGAAGTCTGGAAAGCTCTTGCCAAATATGATAACTGTTGGAATTTTGGGGTACCCTTGTGTAATAGTGAGCCAGCCAAAATGAGATGACTCATTTTATAGTTCACCAATAGATGGGTTAACCAATCAGAAGGCTCAAAATATTCAATGCGACGTGTATAAAGGCGGACATGTTTTTCCCGAATATGCACTGCCAGCCTTTGATATCGAAGACTGAAGAATTAGGGAACAGCTGCTGGTGGCATTGGCGATATAGTCAGATTCAGTAGAGTGTCTGATTCGTTAGTGTTAATCTTTAATGTTGTTTTATTGAACAGATTACGTACTGCGCTTTATTCTATATTCATAGATTTTGGTTAACATGGTCAACAATAACAGTACTCCATTTTTGGCCTGATCTAACTCTAGTAAACGTAGAGTATAGTAGCATATGTCAGATACTTACTGGGACTGACAATTTTATCTGCATCCTTAGCAATGGACGGTATGTACATGTTTCACTTATTGTAAGATTGATGCCGAACCGTCTTTCAAGGCACGGTGATTCCCCATGTGGACATCCGTTCATGCTGATTTTTGGTAGTTTGGTGTCAGATCGGCAATGTTTTGCACGGAACATTCTTTACTGCGCTGCGGCTTTAGCTATTTTGATTGCAATATATTCCTCATTTCGTGGAGATTTCTTTTTGGTATAAGTTACTGTATACTACATGAGAACTTAAAATTAGTCGCTGCATGTAAGTATTGCATTAATATTTAAGCTTACCTTTTAAAAGTTCGAAGATAATTCTTCTGTCAGAATTTAATTTGAAGACAATTTGATGTACGTCGGTCTTTATTTTCTGTACAAACAAATTAGTCCCCAAAAACGACTTTAAAAATCGCCGAAAATGATCACAGTAATGAAAAAATTGGAAATCCAAAATTTCAGGAGTGCGGGTCGCGATCCAGCCCGGAATGTTTGTAATTTACTCACGAAGTCGACCTGATTCCAAAATGTTATGATATCTTGGGCTATGGCCACTAGGAGAACATTTTTAAAAATGCAACACACTGACACACTGCCATACTGACATTCGCATTTATATATGCAGTTATATAGAACGAAAAAAATATAAGTATTAAGTAAGTTAATTTATGTATTAACATATTTCATATTACACTCTTATGACTGTCCGGTGAATAAGACTGAATTATGAAATACAAATATATGTTGTCGTCGCATTATTATATTTTAGAGAGTCAATGAGCAGATAATTATTTTTCCAAATATAAATATATTTTTGCTTATATTGCTACCAGTTCTGTTCCGTGCGTTTTAAAGATAATTCCTTGAATACCCGCACTTAGATATACGTCTGCATTAATAAATCACTTATTCGTTCAAGAAACGCTGAGCGTCTTTTTATGGCCAGTTCATTAATGATAATTGATTTGATATTTGAATGCGTATAAGATACTATATAGAAAAAAATGATATATTTGTAATTCATACTGTATTTAAATTTTTCATATTTCACTTACAATAAAATATTTATTTATCATATTTTCGCTCTAAATATATAGTGCATACACACTCATAAACGCGCGCGCGCGCACACACACACACTGTCATGAGTGGACACACACACGAGTCAGCACATACGCACACAGGCGCGCAGGCAAAAACACACATATATAACAATATTTTATTTAATTACTATATTATTTTCTTTTAACTATGTATGACATTGTGTTATCTGAAAATATTACTTACAGATGAAATGTTTAGGTTCTATGGAATTATAGTTTTATATCTGAGCCCTATATATCTCGAGTATCTGTACACATACGGCAAATAGACAAATATAATCATAGTCAAAATTTATTTGTTATTTCGTGTTGATTAATTTTAATGATCGACATTTCCAAATAATGAATAATCCTTGTCAAACAAGGCGACAATTCCGTCCGAAATTCATTTTGGCAGAAAAGCACAAGAAAAATGATCCAAACTTTCGACATTCTAAAGTTATCATCAGAGTAAGAAGATACAGTTGACGAGTTTTGTAGTACTAATGAGTTTTGAAACGTAGGCAAATGCTGTTTTAGTGTGCCCGAGGTGTGATGTGATGTTTTTTATTCATGTTTTTATTTATACATTTGAAGATACGGTCTCTTAAATATAATTGAGGATATATTATTTTATATCATTTTGAGGATTCGTGTTCTTAATATGTATATTGCAGTGCTATATAATCTATATCTGTCTGTTCAATCAACTTTCATTAAAATGTCAATAATTGGTACCAATATTTCTAAGTCTCCAATGTTCCCAAGAATCATCCATTGTGCAGTTGCCTGTAATAGTAACACTATCTTGCATCCAGAGAATTAAAAGTATCCCTGACAGACACAGTTATGGACCTAATTGAAGGGTTGTATTTGGCCCCATTCTTTGATTCCCGCTTAACATTGTAATCGTTTTGGCATTCTTCTTATCCTTAGCATTATGATTAATTACCAGGAGGAGCATGTAATTATATCGCTAATAATTAAGCTACATCAGCTAATTACAATGCAAAGTTCGGAAGCATTTAGATAAACGGTTACCTTCTGTGTTTCATGCGACTCATGGGTTTGTTTCAGTGAGAACTGCTTGCATAAAAGGAGTATATACATAATTATGTAATACAGATTAGAACGGGGATATTGTACACTATAGAGAAATGCATTCAGTAGTGTGAATTTTTGAAGCATTTCAACCCTGCCAAGGCAAATAAAATCGCTGGGATACAAGGGCTCACTGAGAGAGAAAGAAACAGTGACGAGAATAAAAGAACATAATTCAATGGGACGGAGGGTTATGCATTTAATATTTTGCAGATTGTAGTTGATAGAAAAGCATCAAAGCGAAAGAGAGCCCCAAAAGCGATAAATGTATGAAAAGAAAAAAAAATAACATCGAAATTAGTGTACAACTAGTAATTCTAACATTCAAACTATGAAACCTAAATGGAAATCAACATCTGCGCTTCATTTCCTGAAAACAAGGCTGGCTTCCCGCTCTCAACCCTTCACTGTCGAGACTCCTAAATGTAGCCATCTCTTCTACTCCAATAGCTTCATGTGTCGCACCTCTCGCCTGTGGAACTCCCTTCCCTATTCCAGTTTCCTTGAGAGCTATAATCTCCAGCTATTCAAATGTAATGTCAATGGACATCTCCAGTTACCTAGATCTATCCACTACTCTTCTCCTCATCCTTTCTTCTATCACTCCTATCTGATCTTGCTCTAAATTTTCTGTAACCCCTTGCCACCTAGTGGCTTCTCGCCTTGCTTGGGGTGAAACGCTTAAAAAGAAATAAAATAAAAAAATCGGACAACCAAAGAGGAAAGTTATAGAGAATAATTTCTTTGGGTATGTTCATAGAAGAGTATATATGCTAAGGTGACATATTATTAGAAGTGTATATATGCTAAAGTGGCATATTCATAGACGTCTACCTGTGCTAAAGAGGCATATTTAAAGATATATCTATATATGCTAAGGTGGCATATTTATAGTTCTCTAAATATGCTAAGGTGGTATATTTATAGAAGTGTTTATATGCTAATGTGTCATATTAATAGAAGCGTTTATATGCTAAGGTGGTATATTCATAGACGTCTATATAGGCTAAGGTGGCATGTTCATATAAATGCATTTATACTAAAGTGACATATTCATATTCATATATATATATATATATATATATATATATATATATATATATATATATATATATATATATAACATACAACGTGTGTTAGCACATGCGATACCCTGTCTTAATTAGCCGCCGACCAGGGGTGATATCACAGTTTCGACAGCTATGGTGGGACCGACACCCTTGGCGCAACCAGCAGCGTTTGCCACCAGGCAGGGTATGAAGATAAGCTAATTGATCCTTCCTTTAAGTAAATTCTATCTGTAATGAAAGTTTCTTGAACTCGTTTGCCGTTATTGACGCACTCGTAAAAATCGTTATGATTTTGCGCGCATTTTATTTGCTTGTTTTTATCTCGACCAAATCCAACTTGACGCGTGTTGAACAGTTTTTTGAAAGCGATGCGAAACGATTTTCAACCAATGACCAGTGATGTCTATTTTTTGAAAGGAAGGAAATGACCGAATGTCCCAGAAACCTGTGACAGTATTTAGCTATGGTAATTGGCTAACTAATTAAGCATGGAAATTAAAAACGAGAAATACTTAAGGCGAGTAAAAGCTTTAATGAAAGACATACTGAACGATGTTATTTTTTTAACAAAAGAAAAATGGGTAAAGATTTATTTTCATTTGCGAAGAAAGGTATTTATTTTTCGCAGAAGATAGAAAATTCGTAAGTTCTTGGATCTGTCAGAATTAATTTATGCCATGACGCGACAAGGAAAGCAGAGTACGGGTAAAGATAACAATCTGCCCATGGCAATAATGAAAATTTCAATTTGGTCAAGAGGCATACAAAGCAGAGTTCTAGAAAATAATAGGAACTTGGTCAAGCATGCGACCGAGAAAGAATTAGGTGAGACCACCCCAAAGAAAAAAGAAGGAAAAGGAAAAAGAGAAAAAGAAAAAGAATAAGCCATTAACTATCTTTCGGAGATATCATTTGGTTTTGGAAGGAGAATCTATTGTATGTCCGGAACTTGACATGATAAAAGATTTTTAACTGGACATGCTGTTAGCAACAGAATGCGATGATGTTGAGGAAGACAAAGAAATTTAGTTGACCACCCAGATAATACGTCGGCGAAAATCCCATTAATGAATCCCAGATGACATCATGTTAAGATAAAAATTTAATGTCCACATTACGATTCATAAGAATTCTGGCCGATGCAAAAGAAAGAAAAAGGAAGACATTTTTTTTCTTTGAGCTATAATTGTAAACTGAGGCCAGTCTAGCCACACCCACACTGCCGAGCGTTCATTGGCTGATTGGTGGCGTGAGTGATGGGCGAAGGTAAACATGTGAGAAAGAAGGGAAACCTGTTGACGCCAGAGAGGATACCAATATGAGAAGGGAAGAATTCAGGAGGACAATTTCCTTACGAACCCCAATCACAGAGTGGGGGAGAACCCTTCTAAAACAGAAAGTGATTGACTTCCAAAAAGTAGAAGTGATAAATTTTCCTGTCCTTAAACAAAGAAAATCCTTATTGCGGATTTGGAATTATCGAGGAAGCCAAACCACGACAGACTCCCACCCGGTTTTTTTCGGCGTCCACATAAACGAACGTCCCCAGAGTTACAGTACAGTAGAGTTAGAGACAGTTACAGTTGGAGTCACAGAGTTGAGTTGCAGTTGAGATGTGAGATCGGAGACCAGCCTCGCAGGAGCTGACTGAAAGATTTCCATTTAGACTTCTAACCAAAAACATTTTTATTTGAAGAACGATTTAGACTCACACCACCAAATCAAGTTTTACGAATATCGCCTGAAGATAACAAAAAGTAGTTTATTGAAAGACAACTTAAGTTATTAAGACTCGCCAAAGAAACGCAAAGTGTCACGAATCCATGGAAGGCGGTTTGGGAGAAAGACGCAGTCCTGTATTCAGCAAACAGATATAAAGATACTTGTTATTTTTTGTTACAACACATTTCAATCTTTTGAGTTGTTACATTATTTTCTTTTACATATACTTATGCGGTATCACCTTTGCCTCGGATTCGGCTTGCACTACGGGCCGACGCCAGATTGATTTCGTCTACCTAAGATCAAATCCCAATGTGGATAGCTTAGACTAGAGATCAAAGCAGTTACTTCGGTAACCAGACGTTGGAAGCGAGCTGGGAAAGACAAAGCTAATATCGAATCTAACCAGACATCGACCGCGACCAAGACAACCAGAGGGGTTAGTGTCACACATGGTTCCGTGGTAAACCAGATTTCCATCCGAACCAGCAACCGGGGTGACGTCACAAACCCACGACACCCAATAGGCATCACGTTACTCGTCCAACCATTTTCCATACATTCGGTACACAGTGACTCGCACTGGTTTTTCTTTAGTTCATGCGCCTCCACCCTGTTTTCTTTCCAAAGGGAATGTTAACTCTATTAAGAAGAGACAGTATATATATATATATATATATATATATATATATATATATATATATATATATATACTAAGGTGTCATATTCATCGAAGTGTATATATGATTCGGTGGTGGGGAAGTGTGATATACAAAGTCCGCATTAAAATTCTGTGGTTACTTGTGAAAATACCTGCACATTAAAGGAAACGATTCGGAAATAATGTATGAATTCGATTTTACGTTCAAATACAGATCCACTTTATAGATAACGATATCATGGCTTGTTCTGTAAACAAGTACTTATAATGGCAGCAAAGCGCCTGCAGATAGAAAATGCGTTCATCAGAAAAACGAAAAATAGAAAGCGTTGTGAGGCTATCTTCTCATCGGACTTCTTCAAGCTATACAGCGAAGCTATTCCGAGAGAATTAGATGTCCTGCCGGGATTTGTTGCTGGCGGTCACAATCTTAACAGCATAAGGTATGCAGCTGAGAAATTTAGGATAGAAGACAGACAGAATATTACAAATACTCCTACAGAAGGTAGCTAAGGAAAAGGAGAAGAAATTACTTGAAAGCCGAATGGTTGTTTCCATGAGATATAAGTTACAAATCAGGGTACTAAAATTAAAGAAATACACAGATATTAATATCTAGGAAGTATTTTAACAGACGATAGAAAGTGGTACACTGAAATGCGAAAACTCATTGGGATAGCCAAAGGTACATTCCAAAACAAACCGGAGTATTCAGAGGCAGAAAAAAAAAAACATCGATAGAAACAAAGAAAATATACCGAATATCTCATCATCTATATGGCAGTGAATGCTGAACAAGAACGAGAAGGATGATGGGAATACCATGGACACAACATGTAGGCAACATCGAGGTTTTAGAGAAAATGTAAACAAAATGGAAATTTACGCATAACGTTTTTAAGAGATAGTTGAAAATTCAGGAGCACCTAATGAGGATAGATGACTTGCAAAATCTGTTTCTCGCAGGTCAAATTGAAAAAAATAGGAACACAGGAAGACAGTGCAAAAAAAAACTGCTGACTCATATCCGTCGTCGTAGTCATAATCTTACATTGTTTCATATGCTGGCAACCATTGCTCTATTTTAACATGTTATAAAGTCAAAACAATTATAATAATTACAAATATGTATATAGTAAGAAATGTCAATCGAGTTTAACTTGATAATTAGCGTTCCAAATTAAACTTACTTAATACTGTATCAAAATTAATATTGCCTAGTACTATGTTTCATACGTAAAGTTATGGGGTGTCAGGAACAAAACCGGTATTTAAAAATTGCGTACAAACCAAAATCTGTTGAAAAAAAGTGTCCTTTATTTGCATGTAAAAGGTCAGTGTTTCAAAGTTTTTAAATTACTTCATCGAATATACGGACAAACGGTCACTCCACTTAGGCTGTGATTGACTGAGTAAAACAGGATGAAATAGTTTTGATTCGATTGGTTCGTTTCCTAAAACTTATCATCCTTTTGCACGAAGTCAAAAGCCATAAAACTATGTAGATAATAAGAATTATTTTGGGAGCAAGTGACAAATTTAGTGATAAAAATCTTACTAATTAACCCACAGCTGGGAGGGAATAGGGGATTTCTTTACTTTCCCTAAGGGAATATAATGAACCAACAGAAATTGGAACTCGTCTCTCCGATCAACAATTTTATGATATTATCCTTTACATCACGTGCACATCTAAAATTAGAGCACTTAGTAATACCAAACGGTCAACCAACTAGGCACAGACCAAACTTGACGTTGCTTAAGTTCGGTAAGAGAAACGTGTTTCAAAGTGATGTGGACATAATCCATTGCAAATAAGAAAACAGGATATTCATATTATGATAATA
>CAHIKZ030000278.1:1455000-1662500 GCA_903632075.3 Acanthosepion pharaonis
AGCATCCTTTATAGCCATTCTCAATGTTAAAAATGTATGTAAGTGCTTGAACATTAATGAACCTTACAACAATTGTTCAGACATGCGTTTATATCTAATACATCTGTAGTCGAACATCCCTGTCTAGCATAGAACACTAGTTGGTTGGAATTGCTTGACAGTCTGCTTAGAGCAGGGGTTCAAAAGATTTTAGTATATAGAGTCCTAGATGACAACCCTTCAAAAAGAAAATATCTTCCTTTTGTAATGAATTTAAGGAGCTCTCGAGTAATGTTGAAATGAATATTAAGTAGACAACAACGTCATATTTTTCCCATGTTAATCCCGGATAATATGATGTGGGGCTCGGATTTAGAATACGATGAGCCTAGTTCAAAATCCTTTCGATTTTGATACATTTACATGAAAATTATTTGTGAAAAGTATAAATTCACCTCTGATACCACTAGCTATTGGCTAAATAGCAAGAAAGATTCGCCATCCAAACTGTTCTTTGTAAACATTATAGATGAAGGAATATTTTGAATTAAAATCTGCTCACTTTCATGCCGCCATTATAATGCCTGCCTGTGTATCTTATACTTTCATGGTAATTCATCTGAGGTGCTCGTTGCAATGGTGCTAAAATTTATTAATCTAACGCTCTATTAGCCTGGCATCGTGATCTCATCAATTTAGAGTTTCGCTGGATAGATCAACTTAAATTATATGCAAACAATTTCTTTTCTCGAGATTTTTGTTTGCAAGAAAACTTCACAGTTCCAGGTTTTTCAGCCGAATTTAGTTTTCAAAAATTTAAATGCAATATCAGTCAATATCTAATAATGTACCTTCTTCTTTCCGCTCATTAGTAACGATACTCTTTCTAATTCTTCCATCCCCATTAACCCTTTGTGTCTTATTGGCGTTAGTGATTTGCTAGAGGTGAAATCGAATAAAAAAAATAAATAAAAAAGGTATGGGAAGATGCAAGCAATGGGATTTACTTGAGTAGAACGATTTTAGCTCAAGGGATAATTTACCGTGTTCGCATTTCTTTCAAACATTGTGCCATGTTAGAAAAAACAAAAGAGAACAAATAAAACGCATTTGAATGTCGATATGTTTTTTCTTTAAATCTATCGATATATATATATATATATATATATATATATATATATATATATATATATATATATATATATGAGTTGATTAATGGGCATTGTCTTTTATATACTGATGTGTCTGTATATAAATTGATTTATTTATTGTATAACCGAATTATTAACATTAAAACATCTGTTTATAGAGATTCAGCTTTACTTTGCCAGATGTATATTTAAAATGTCAGAATAAATATAATCTTTTCTTCGAGTCTCTTTCACCTTAAGTGTTTGTGATTGATTGTTTTTTAAATGACAATAATATATGCAGGAATCAGATCTTTCAATCCACTTGTCAATGGGCTATTCTCTCATAGAAAAAAATATATGAGGAAGTTGTTTCTTGTAAAAAGGTTCTTATTTGTGCATGAACATATGTGGAAATATATATATGTGGAAATTATACCGTTGTACCTTACCCCCATATGTATATATATATATATATATATATATATATATATATATATATATATGTGTGTGTGTGTGGGTGTGGGTGTGGGTGTGGGGGGTGAAGACACGGAAGGCGAGAGTGTGATGGAGAGCGGCAAATAATGCTTTTGTTTTTTTATAACATCTATGTATATATATATACATTTCTGGGGGGCATGTATGTAACAGGATGAGTGAGAAAAAAAGTTTATTTGTTTTGCAATTGAGTATTAATCGAAGGTGTTAGTAAATTGGCCTGAATTTTACGCCCGACCCTTACATATTGTACGCCACTTTACAAATGAACAGTCTACTCATTGGAGCGTATGACAGGGTTCACTTGGCAAAAGATGTTTTTCTACAATTCCCGGGATATTTGTGGCCATCTTTCAAATGTGATTGTCAGTTATTTGGCTCTTTACACAAGCAATATAAATCTGAATTGGTCAGCTTCATTTCACTCAGTGAGCACAGAAATGAAAGAAAACATTCATCCTTCCAGAATATTCGATATTTATTTCCTAATGGATATCGCGGATTTTACAAATGCACAAATAATATTTCTTTGTTTATTAGTTCGGTACATCATTGGCGTATTCTGTGTTATCTTACTTCCAGTTAGGCAACGTTATGAAGATTATCCATGCCTAGAAAATCACTGATACACTCATGTCAAAGACATAGATTTTGCATAGGGCCATTCAACTATAAAATCTGTGCATTCATTTTAGTTCAAGTTGGACATGATGGAGAGGAAATGTTCCACACGAGATTTGAATTTCAGAAAATAGGATTTGAAATTGTAATAGAATTACCTGGAAAAGTGTAAAACGTTAAATAAAACAGAGCACAAAAAAAAAAGAAAAAAAGAAAAACGATTTAATGAAATGGATTTTAAGTGCCCTGGAGTTGACAGGAAGATACATGTCATTAAAGATTTGGTTGCTTTTGTTTAGCGGCATATCAAAACCTTATGGGTCATTTAATACCAACATCTTATTAAGAGATGTTTAGATAATCCTCGAGTTGAACTGTTGGGTTTTGGTTTCGGTTTCCTTTGGTTTGTTTATCGGCACACTTTCCTTAAGAACCATTTAATGACGAAATTTAATTGTCTTTATTTTTCGGATTTAAATTGTTAGTTTAACGTCATATCAATTTCTTATGTGTCATTTAAAGAAGAAATTTAATTTTTTGTTTCTTTGATTTGTTTTTTTGTTAATCGGCATATCGATTCCTTATGTGTCATTTAATAAAGAAATGTATTTTTCTTTGCTTTTCTGATTTGAATATTTAGTTTAACGTCATATCAATTACTTATGTGTCATTTAATTGAGAAATTTGTTTTTCATTGTTTCTTTGATTTGATTTTTTGTTTAGCGGCATATCAATACCTAATGTGTCATTTAATAATGAAATTTATTTTTCTTTGTTTTTTTCTGATTTGAATATTTATTTTAACGTCATATCAATTACTTGTGTGACATTTAATTGAGGAATTTATTTTTCATTGTTTCTTTGATTTGATTTTTTTTTTGTTTAAGGTCATATCATTTCCTGATGTGTCATTTAATAGCGACATTTTAATTCCTTTGGGCTTTGGTTTGGTTTAATTTGTTTGTTTGCCGGCATATCAACACTTTGGGTCATTTAATGGCCAATGAGCTTTCGTAATTTTTCTTCTAATAATGTATTGCGGGTATTATTTTTTTTTTATTTGTTTCCCTTATGAAAATATATTGGTGGTAAACTTTTCTAATGTATTTTTATATTTGGAAAAGAGTTTGCGTGTTCACAATTTACCCATAGCTATGTCAAGTTGGGCCTTTGAACAACATCAATTAAGAGATGGTTTCACGCTCCTCATAACATCGCGGTCAGTAGTTTATATTCATACCCTGGGCAACTATCAATTATTTAATGCCAAAATTTATTATATTTTACCCAATTTTATTTATTTAATATATTAGAGATTATAATACTTCTAGTGATACAAGACTTACGAATAAACCCCTTAGCCGCTTAAAGAAAATATTCATTCGTACTTTTCTCAAGGGTAATTTTCGCGTGATTGAATATAACGAAGAAAAACCTGATCGGAACTCTGATCTCCGATTAAAAAATCTGAGTCTTTATCAATTACACCACCTGCACATCCATTCCTACTGTATCTGGCATTCCCAAGCGGTCACCCACTAATTGAATGGCTATGTTCGACTTTGCTTAACCTGAGTGATGGTAGGAGAACCGATGTTTTTACGTGATGTTGCTGCCAGTTTCATTAATGAATGGAGTCACTCCACAGAAAATAAATTAGAAGCCATCGGAGAATAACTTCGCTAGTCATGGAAGTGTGGTTTAAATGCTATCTTCGTGAATATTGCCGTTGCGAATATGGCGGCTCAAATTTATAATAATCAATGAAGTTAAGGAAAGTTTGAAAAAGTAAATGGCATTCTGATTGAAACACGTGCACCAGGATCACCATGAATAAAATACGGAGATAAACGTATAAATAACTTTCGTTTCCTTTACTACTGAAGTGTAAACTGTAAGCCAGATAGTGGTACGTACATCCCACCTTTCAACGTGCATCTTTTTTCAATATCTATGCCAGAATTTTAGTCTTGTTTTCATTTCATTTTCACATAATGTGTGTGTGTTTGTTATTTGGTGTTTAAAATATTATAATATATCCAGAAAGACATATTATCTGTATACACTTTTCAATGTCCAAATTTCTTACATTGCTAGGTACATGAAAAAGGGGTTTTTCTGTAAATGAGTTATATGCTGTAACTAATTTATGATTCAATTTATCTCTGAAAAATTATAGGGATGATTTTTATTAAAACGGTCATAAACGAGCACATCCAACAATATATATATATATATATATATATATATATATATATAGATAGATAGATAGATAGATAGAAAGAAAGAAAGAAAGAAAGAAAGAGAGTATATTTGTATATATCACATTTATTTACATGTTCAAATGCGTTCTTGGGTTTCAGTTTTCGATAGATTTAAGTAATATTAACTACACATAATTTATTGCTCTTCGTATTGGTGACAGCGATATTTTGGAACAGCAAAGCAAGAAGATTAATGCGTTAATATTATTAGAAATTACAGTGCGTATAACTGACTATATTGTATAATGCTCTGAGATAAATACGTAACTATATCTAACCATAAATATTCTGGTATACAAATCGTATTTGTTATTATCTGAATAGATTCATAGAGCAGTGACGATGAAATGATCCTAGCTTGGAATACCTCAAAACATTATTTGGCATAACGTCATCAGCATCTTTAGAAGAGTGCGTTTTCCTCAGTCCCGATATATTATTGCATTGTCAATGAAGCTCTATGCACCTCAGGTAGAAAGTCTAAAAGCTAATTAATAATTAATATCCGTTTTTGGAAAGCAATTGTTATGGTCAAAATAACAACGTAACAAACGACTACTTAAGTATAGCATAACAGATAAATACAAATTATTACACACGAAAATGTTCAACAGACAAATGGCAATGTACTGATAAAGGTAAATCTCCACAACCGACACGAAATGCGTCCCTCTATAGCAGAAAGGTAATATGTTTTCGGTTCGTCTAGGTATTATTGATGTAGATTTCCTAAAGTGCAATAGAATATGAGCTCCAGGACGAAAGAGTGTACATAATTTTCAGTCGATAGCGCCCCGCCTTCGAAACTAGGAAAATATTGTTGCCTGTCATGAAAACGCAAGGCGGTATACAGCAAAACAAATCACAGTATCAAAATTACGATTTTGATTGATTGTCCTAACCATCTTCGTTTATTCAGTTGACATCGAACCAACCAATTATTATATTTGTCCATCTCTACAAATTATTTGTTGTGTAGCTACAAATATTCAAATTTTTTTTCAGATAAAAACAGGGGAATTCGAAGGTTTGAAAGAGCTGCCAGATCATTGCAACAACAACACGTAAATATTTTAAATAATCGTATATATATATATATATATATATATATATATATATATATATATATATATATATATATATGTTCACCTGTCCTTTTTCATTAATCACTGGTTTTTCTTTTCTTGTTTGTACGAGAGATTTGAGTTACTGAACGATTTTTTCACCCCGTTCCGAGGTTTCTGGCGCTTTCGTTTTATTAGTTTTTCCATTTTCCCTTGGATGCCTATTTACACGAAAATTGTGCTATCCATTTTTTCACCCACAGAGCCTAAATAGATGTACATTATATATATATATGATTTATATGCATATATATAATTTTTATATATATATATATATATATATATATATATATATATATATTTATACATATATAAAGCATATATATAAATCTAATATATAATGTATATTTACCTATATGAATATAAAGCCTATATATATATATATATATATATATATATATATATATATATATATATATATATATATATATATATATATGTGTGTGCTTCATAAATTATTTCAGGGCCTCTTATTATTTCCCTTCGTTCAGGTGATGACGCATTTAAGTACGTTTATCAATGAAGATCTTTCCGCTAACGCTTGAGATTAAACAGCATGCTGTAATTGTTACAACACATGTAAACCACACCCGTGTTAAGATTGACAATTTTTGAAATGTTAGTCAGTTGTACACAATGTTCGGTTGAAATCAGAAGCTCGCAGCGGGGATGCCTCGCCCATCGCAATGCACAAAAAGCTTTCACAGAATTCGCACCGTACAAAAGAGACCACAGTTCATATAGCTGATCCAGAAAACTATCACATTGAATCTATGAAGGCCATTACCATAGATTTCCAGATGCCCAAACGAATAATTTGTCTAAATCTAATATTCAATATGGAAAGATCAGTTCCTTTGGTCACAAGACCAACAAGTTGTTATGTAAATAGAAAACTGTATTTCACTGCTTTCCTTTCAACCACGAATAAAATAGCATAAATTTGCAGTTGATTATTTATTGCAATCCGAATTCTTACCCCTAGACACAACATTGTAAATTTGTTTCTATTTTGTTAATGGCAAATATTCAGATGTGCTCTGTTATCATGTTCTATCATGTGACATTGGGAAATTTCCATGAAAAATATATGGATGTTATAATTTCCTTGTGGAGAAAACATTCCTGCTTTGTTGACTCTCAGAACGCTCCAATCACGACCTCTTATAATCAAGAACTAATCATAACTGAACTTGGAACGATCACGTTATTTATCATTACTGTATATCTCTTTCAAATGAGTGACCTTCGTGCAGTGTACCTGAATGAAACCACTAAACTAAACACTTTTTTTTTATTTTCTCCAAATTACTGGATAAGGGATTCATCATGACTTACGCTATTTATGTTCTCATTTTTGTCATCATATTTGTTGTTGTTATCTCAGCGTTTCAGCCATTGGGCCCTGCAGTCTTTCTCAAGTGTATATCGATATGTGTCACAATTAGCGAATTTTGAACTGAATCCTTATTTACTGTATACGGTAGAACTTTCTCGTTACACTGTTCATTTCTAGGGATTAGAATTAGACGATATAAAGTCTAGGGATTAGGACAAGTCTCACTACAAGTGTGCAGTTGTAGGAAAAGACACAACCGCCGTAGATTAAATAAAGGGTTCCGTTAAGTATTCCGTGTGGGTACAACTGACGAAACCTTGTGAGAACAACAAAGATGTTGACAATAATCCAAAGATAAATAGTGTAAATAAACATATATTCATTATGGTGTCGGATGGCACAGAATTGACAGACGTAGAAATAAACTTTCGGTCATATTTGGTATATATTAAAGAAAAAGACTTCGCCTAAGTAAATGGATTTAATCAATTTACGATTAGGAAATTATGTTAAAAATATAAAGATATTAGAAAGAGAACCACGCTGCACCAAGTCCCAATATACAGTTCTTGATTTTCACTTGATGGTTAAGGTTAAAGTTTAATGCATTCCAGAAGAAAAAAGAAATTCTTTCACGTAGGAAGATTCAATAGATATTTCAATATTAATATTCAAAATAGACATGTTCCTGTAAATATTATGCCAGCATAATTTCTCAGCGTTTGCTTGTTCGCCAAATTCATATTGCGTTAACTATTGTTAAGTGAATATAAATTATTATATAATGGTGTATATATGAAATTTCACAATAAATATTGTATAATTGTCGCTTATTCCACCTTAACATTTAGTCATATGATGTTCTCACAAATATAAATATCACGATAGGATTATTAAAGTAATCATTGAGTTTAAACCGACTTTTGCCCCGGCCACTCTAGTTTCACGTGTCCGAAAATGTAAGAATTCAAAAGATTTAATAAGAGAAGTTCCCTCTCCACCAAAAGTTGAACATATAGAGCGTGTCACAGTCACTAATATCTGAATTGACCCTTTAATGAACGCATATTCACTAGGTTATCTCTACACGAAAATAATTTCTGCTCTTTCTTTCATATCCATAAATTTATTTTAATTAGCGTAATTGCTACCATAAAATGAATACGCAGGAGTGTAACATGTCGGACTGGCGTGTTTTCATTATTATGTCTCTTGTATACGCAAGGCTAAACATTATTTACAATGTTATTTAAAAAATGGGGACCTGCTAAAAGCAGTGCTGGTCGTACACGTAGAATTCATAAAATATCGTCTGAAGTGTAATCAAATGACGTTGGATATGAAATAATCTCCGATATACAAATATATATATATATATATATATATATATATGAAAATTTGTCAGAGTAGAAATGTCAATATTTATAAATACAAATAACAATAGCAAAACTGTAGTTATTGCTGACGCGTTTCGTCCAATGATGACTTTATCAAAGCAAAAAAAG
This sequence comes from Acanthosepion pharaonis, assembly GCA_903632075.3. Lineage (NCBI taxonomy): Eukaryota > Metazoa > Mollusca > Cephalopoda > Sepiida > Sepiidae > Acanthosepion > Acanthosepion pharaonis. The sequence continues at coordinate 1,463,461 of CAHIKZ030000278.1, forward strand.
AAATGAATTTACTTAAAGAACATAACTAAAAATAACAAAAAAACAGAATATTCTTAGCAACTGGGGGAATGTAGAAAACGCCATTTTAATGTTGTTAACTGAAAATAACATCAGTTATTGACAGGTTTTCAGAATATAGTCACTGTGTTTGCGGATTCAACCATTTTCTTTTGATTTTACGATATTGTTGTGTACGTTTTTTTGGGGAATAGTAATTTTGTTAATAAAGGTGAAATAGGGAAAAGCCTAGGTGTTGTTTAATATTTGGGTAATATTCTATGGAGGCACTCTCTAGAAATTTCCTTCTCATAGAGTTATTTTCTTTTTTTATGAGTATAGCATTTTTAAAATCAAAATTATGGTTGAATTTATTTCTATGTATGACTTGTGCATTAGCTAAGTTGTTTTTGTGAGTTCACTTTTGTGCTCATAAATACGTTTTTTTTTTTAATTTCTACATGTTTCTCCATGTTGAAACTTGGATAAGCATGGAATAATAATAATACAACACAAAATGTACGTAAACAAAATGTATTGAAACAAGGAAAAGGTACACAATATTTACAGTTAGTTTTGGTATATTCTTGGGAAGACTGTTCCTGCAGAATGGGTTGACTAAATCGCAGTCGGGCAGAGTCTCTCGATTTGATCTCTTCTCCCTCCCTTTCCCCCGTCTTCCGGTACCAACCCATATTTATATGGTCGGTACTCCACTTATGTAAATTAGGTGTATCGTACCACAACACTCCAATATATTGGGAGGATCAGTTTTGGCGTTTATTTTATAAATACCTTCATCAGAAATATTATTGCTATTAGTGTTTGCAGATCTTAGTAAAATAATAATGGTTTTGGAAGTGTTTGTAACTATTCAAAGATTATTTAGTTGGGATAGGTTATTCTGGATAGTGGACGTGACAGTTAGTCGGTAGTATTATGTTTCTGTTTTCATGTAATTTACTATTACGGATTATGTTATTAGTTTTGTTTCGGGTGTATATTTTGTATGCCTTTCTTCTTGCGTTTTGGATGAAATGATATGGGTATTGTAGGTTATTGAATGAGTTTTCTATGTATATTTCTTCTTTAAGAAAATATTTGAGACTACAGATTTTTAATGGTCTTAGATAGAAACCTATAATAATTTCAGATTTAATTTTAGAAGAGTGATTTGAGTAGAAATTAATCAGATCATTTTTGTTTGTAGCCTTTCTGTAAACTTCAAAATTGAGTTCGTTATTATTTCTAGGTGACAAAATGTCCAGGAACGAGAGAGTGTAGTTGGTTTCAGTTTCGAAAGTGAAGTTTATTGTAGGTTCAATGTTGTAAAGGTTGGAGAGAAGATCTGTTAAATTGGTGTTTTTTGGTAATATGAATAATGAATCGTCTATGTATCTGAAATATGAAGAATTAATAGGGAGAATATTTTTGAAAGAGTCACTTTCTATAAATTCTAAAATTAGACAAACAAGTACGCTGCTGAGAGAAGATCCCATTTTTCAACAAAATTTCTGTCTGAAATGTTGGTTATTAAAAGTAAAGAAACATTGCTTGGTAATTAGTTGGCATATTTTAATGATTTTATATGTAGATGAAGGAAATTGAATTTCTGCATTTGTTAGTTTTTTTTAGTAGATTTATATATATTTAGTAGATATATATATTTATATATATATATATATATATATATATATATATATATATATATATATATATATATATGCGTGGTACTTGGTTGAAAGCGTTCAATATCCGTGATAGAGCTAACATATCTAGTTGCATGCATAGTAGAATGTAACCACGGTTTTCCGCCTTTTCTAACAGAATGGTGTATGTTTCCACAAAAAAAGAAGAAAGAAAATATTTTGTGTGATGATCGAAAAAGCGTGAAACCCTGCGTTACAAACTACTGTCTATGTAACTGAATATATATATATATATATATATATATATATATATATATATATATATATATATGATATTGATGTCTATAATTAGAGGCGACAGTCAATTTGATGCTAAAATTGACTGAGTAGTGGGTTCAGTGTTTATTTTTATACACTCAATCCATGTTAATGCGAACTTTAACCCATAAATATAGGATACCGTAAAAATCAATGTAATATCATTTACAAAAACCTTGATATTATTCTATTAAACAATTTATCATGAAGTCCTATCTATCAAGTCCACAAACTGTTTTCAGTCTTTCTAGTAGTGGTGACAGTTTCCATATGTATATTTTTAAATATGGAGCGAAATGAAAACAAATTCATTATATCATGATTTCCAAAGGAGTTTATTTTCACTTTTCGTTTAGGCAATGAATGTTTAAGAATAGCTTCAAGCAAATTAATTCCTTAAGCCTTAACTAAGACAAAACGACTTAAGCAATAATAGCTTTGAGCTCTATAATCACGAACGGAAAATTTTACCAAATAAAACGATTGATAACATCATCTGAACAATTCCAGTTTCAATACAAATTAAAATAACTATCACATATAATAATAAATCTGTCTTTCTTTTTATAAAATGACTATACTGCTCGTAATGGCTATGTCAGTGATGAGAATAGCTCTCTATATGCGTAAATATACGATATTAATTGGCTTAAGAGTAAACACCACACTTGTTGGAGGCTTCTAGAAAATAATTTCGTTTTTTTTTATTCTGTTAACTATAATCAATCTTTCTAGCTCTGATGGAGACTTTCTTTCTTAGTTTACATTAAATTAATGAGTAACATCAATGTATTCATTATGCAATAAGTTTCTCTTCGAGAGAGATAAAATGTCCATTCTATTTGTGCTGTTTTAGAAATTCTTCAGGAGATCTGGTTTCTGTTATTTAGAAAGTTCTTTGTTATTGATTCTGTCAGGTCAGAGATTCGATGAGGAATGACTGTCTGTAAGTCCTACAGGTTCAATTCGCTCGAAGCCATTTTAAAACATTTTTTTCTATCGAATCCGTTGTATAAAACTGACAGTTTAGACAGTTGGGCTTGTAGGAAAGTATATCTTAACGATACCTCCTCTTCAAAAAATCAGTTCATATACAAAGTCTGAATTCTTGCTTTTGTAGCTATATCAATCATGAAAACACAGGATGGCAATGGAAATGGATAAGTCAAATAGAAAGAAATTTATTGTCGATCTTTCGGACGAAGCAGATACAGAATCCGGTTTATTGTGGCAAGCATAATGTACCAGCAGCACGCACACCAGTTGGTAGAGGATTGGATACAATTCAAATAAATACATATCTACCACGATCATTTCGTTTCGGAGAAAGAAAAATGGAAAGAGACAGAAACAAACGGAAGTCGGTGAACAAATTTATTGATGCCGTTCTTGTACAGTTGAATTCAGAGCACGTAAATCAAATGCTGAATGCAACATAGAATATTGAGGAGAGCTTAAATCCAGTTCAATATTTTATTGCAATATCCTATTTTTTAAAATTATTCTGATGTTTTAAAATTCCAGACAATTATTTTTATGATTGCAGCTCTATAAATTTCCTGTAAAATGATGAAAACTTGCAGTCCTTGTCGTAGACAGGATAGCTAAGCCAGTGGTTATTTATTAGATATGTTTCTTGACGAAAGTTTGGATATTAAAATTGAGAATTTATATAATAAGATTTCTTTCGGTGGCTTAAAGAGAACTGAATTTTGGGAGTCATATTCTAGTGGTACATTCTTAAGAGAATTGTCAGAAACTTCCTCCTGAAAAGAAATTTCAGTTGTATTTCTTATATATATATATATATATATATATATATATATATCAATGAATTAATATATGTATGTGTGTGTGTGTGTTTGGGTTTGGGTTTGAATTTTTTTTAATTTTTCGTCTTTTGAAATTATGAATTCGATTGATATAAATTGTAATAGTTAATCTTTAACGCAGATTTTTTTCCACGACGGCAGTGAACTACATAACGTGTGTGTGCGTGCGTGTGTGTGTGTGCGTGCGTGCGTGCGTGCGTGTGTGCGTGTGTGTGTGTGTGTGTGTGTGTGTGTGTGTGTGTGTGTGTGTGTGTGTGTGTGTGTGTGTGTGTGTGTGTGAAGCCAGCAAAACTGAATACGTCGTGGTCATCATACTAGACATTTCCGTGGATAAATGAATGGAAACACTGGGGAAATATCGCGCTATATTATTCCGAAAATATATTTTTTTCTGTGATAAAATTGTGTGTGTGCGTACGTGCGTGCGTGCGTGAGAGAGAGAGAGAGAGAGAGAGAGAGAGAGAGAAAGAATCTTCAATTCTTCTTCAATAAGTCAGAGAATTATAAAGAATATCCATTGATCCCAATACTACTTAATCAATTGTTTGTTGTCTTTTCATGGAAATTTGGTTCAATGTAATGTTCTAGATAATTTTTCACCACAAAATTCCATCTTACACGTTTATAAATTTACCATTCACAGACCCATCGGAAATTGTTGCGGCGGCATGTTTGGGGTAGCTGCTATATATTTCAGGATTCGGTGGGGTCTGTAATGTGGTGCCTCCTGAGCTGGCATCACTATTACCGTTCCTTTGCCATCCCCGTGTTTGCTTTATGTCTTTCCTATAATTAATTTCCATGTATTTTGAATGGTAGCTCGACCGACTGAATTTAGAGTTAGTAGTATACTGACAACTAGGAATAATCTTATGACTGTTACAATAGCTCGATTAAACCGTAAATTATTTTCTGATATTTCCTTTCCTTTTCTCTCACTTCTGTCTTGATAAATTCCCTTCCAGCTTCTTGCTTTCCTTTCACCAACTATCTTCGAAAGTTGAAATGCAACTTCAATTGACATTTTCCGATACCCTGAAACATCTTTTATAATTTTTTTTTCTCCTCAGGTTTTCACACACCCTAAAATTGCTATGTGTGAATTAGCAAAAAAATTGATAATATTGAATAAGTAGAAACCTGACCTTTTAATTTATTAAGCATATTTTTTTGAATATTTATGAATGTTGCTAATTTTTGCATATTTATGAATGTTGCTAATTATATCTGTGATATTTAGTGTTTGTGTGTATGCAATGTTTATGTGGGTGGGTGTGTGTGTGTGGACATGCATGTATAGATTGGAAACCACAATAGCCCCAAATACTTTGTAATGATTAACATATGAAAATATCACTTCGGATTATTACAAATCCTTTCTTCAAACGGTCCTTATTCGACAGATTAGTACATTTACTAAATAAGATCACACTGACTAGCCTGCTAACTTGAGTAGCTCTTGGGACGTGTGTTGATTGAACCATAGTATAAAAAATCGTTTTGCATTGCAGTGAATAGCCTTATCTGTGTTCTCACTCAGTCCCCTGTAAAAGTACTATAGATCAAGACATTGCCATGTATCAACGAACTATGGCGCCACCTGCATTGCTTTTATCCAATAACTGTTGCCTCTAAGAGGACATAATCAATGCGTTCTTATTTATAATTATACCAATTCTACTAACTTACTAAAAACGGCGATAGGTATTATTTCTTAACTGGTCGACACTTTCGTATCTTTTCCACGAGGGAGGAACTCATTACATTAGAGAACTGGATTCCGATATGAACTTCTTAATCATTCTACAAAAGTATGAACCATTGACAAAATATCAAGAAACCGAAACTAGAAGAGTGTGAAGTAATTTCTATCAAATGACGGAAACAGACGAACGTTCAGCAGATTAAATTATGCTTTATCATTTCCCTAACTGCCTAGAATAAGTTATATACCCTGTGTATTGCATGCTGCAATTGCCTGTAGCATATAAGTTGTCGAGTTCAAACTTCAGCCTATGGCATTTTGTTCGCTATTGCACCGATACCCATGTATAGTAATGAAACCATCTTTTCACACGCAGCTAGATTTTAATAGCAGTCCATACTGGGCTATGTATTTTGGTGGACAATTTTAGAAGGAAAATTCTGAATTAAATATCAACTGTCCGTTAAGTGTAGCAAATCCGCCTTGTAAAAATCTACTTTCTGAATAACCCTAATAAGAAAAAAATCGTAGTGAATCTGTAGCATTTATAATTTACAGAAGAATCTGCAATGTTTATCATTCATTAGATATATGAACTGAATATTTTAAAGTTATCATTCGTTTAATATCCGTATTCTTTTTAATTTAGTGAGTGAAAGATGTCGATGATGATACGAAAAATTATAAAAGGACTTGCCAAGAGGACATGGCGGGGGAATGAGAGAACAAAACATGAAATAAAAACCTAATTGATTATAACGGACCCCATAATCATATGCACATAATTTATAATGCAATGTCGTTGGGAGTGAAATGGCGGATTATATACAGGGTGTACAGCAAAATTATCAAAATTGTGTATCAGCATGTGATAATTGTCCATACCACAAGATGTTTAATATATACAAAACCACAAAAATAATTGTCTTTACTTTCTCCAGGTTTCCAGATAAGACGTTTAGCCATCTTGACATTTGTACTTAGAATGACTTGAATTTTTTTTGATTTAATCAGCTTGAAAAAGAACAAGTTAAAATTGTTTTTTGTCAGACCCACTATATCTTCCCAAGTGAGCAAGGTAGAGACGAGAAAGATCGTTCAAAACATCAGTAATGGTGCCAATATTCATAATCTAGCTTCCATCTTCAGAATCTCTTCAAGAACGAAGAGAACGGTGAATAAGTTTAAAAAGAGAGAAAAATAGACAGTACAGGATATTGCAACAGAAAAAGTTATCATCATTTTAATATTATTATCATTATTGTTCACAATAGAGTGCGAGAGTGTTGTAAAAAAGTTGAGGAATTTCAGTGAGATATCATTAATCATTTTGTAAGAGACAACGTTTCAAAACTTAATGTAAATATTAGACAATTTTGCTGTTACTGTTTGTGGACAATTTGGTAGTTACACCGTGTATACATCGGAGAGAAAAAAATGACCTTTTCCACCTAATTAACGACTCCAGCTCGTGACCTGCAGTTGAAATTAGAGTACAGGTTTATGTGGAAAAGTGAAGGTTATGTATCAGAAAATAGAATTTATATATAAATATGAAGGAAGGAAATACGGGAGATATATATAGACGTTTGTTTTTATATACGGAGCGATAATTTTTGTACAGAAAGAAATACACGAATATATGCAAGGTTTGTGATATCGTGACTTCCCAACAGTCGGTAATTTACCATACTGTCTATCAGAATCTGTTATTTTGAATGGTTTTATGATTCAAAATCCTACCAGAATCGTCGGGATATTTGAGCATTTTACTCGGGCCAAGATTATATTTATGTAGTATAGATAAATATATTAAACTCGCTACATATCGGGAATATGGCGACATCCGTACGATCACGAAATTTACGTAACGTTGGGCCTGGTCAGTATCTTTTTAGTCGAAGAGACATGTTCCAATTCCGGTTGGGTTCATTATATTCACTTGCGTTCAAATACGAATCAAGCTATTCTCCGCATTTCAGATATGAGTTCATAACTAAAACTTATATTACGAAAATTATTATTTAAAATAAATAATTCAATAAATAATCTGCATTTATATAAATTAAAAAAAACGCTAATAAGCCGTAGAAATCGAATCAATCAATAAATATTACATATCTCTACGATTGACCATCGTAATTTACATTTCTGCAGATTTCGGTAATTATAATTGAAGCCTTCCTTATTATTTTGAGATTGATGCGCAATCGCTCCTAGAAACAGTGTTAAATTTTGTGAAAAGAGTAGCGTGCTAAACTAAACGTGAAAGAAAATGGAACGATGAAAATATCTTGAAATACCAATGAAAATCTAAGAAACTGAAATTTAAAACACACACCCGCTCACTTTACACCAGTTATGCATACAGTCAGTTATGTGTCATGCGTGAGACACGCGTAGGCGATCATGTATCTTTCGATTTATTAATGAGGAGGTAGATTTTTTTCCCGCAGTAGGTTTCTATTTCTTTCAGTTAAAATTTTCTGTAGACCAGGTGCAATCCAAGGCTATAGAACCCGGTCTGTCCTGCCATTTAACCATAGCTGGTGGGGAAGGAGAGAATTCAAAGGTATTAGCACGTAACTGAATGTAATGGATTCGACTTGAATTCAATGGTATTAACCGTTATCCATTGCTTCATCGTGCCATCTTCAATGCTTACAGTGTTAAGAATATTTTGGCTTTAACGCCTTGATTAGTAAATCACGTATAATAAAAATAATATGAATCTAAAATTAATGTATTGGGAATAGGGCTAGTAATTCCATTCGATTAGTACCGTCTCTATATTGGCTTCGCTGCACCATCAAAATATATGTCATATTGAGAACTTCATACAGACATTTAGCATTCTATCATCCAACTGAAAGAAGATAATATTTTTTATAATAAAATAAATATTATTACAATATGTTAATGATGATATAGTTTATGTAGACTGCAAATTGTATCCATGTATTTCATATTTTCATTGAGAATATGATAAAAAAGGCCTTACATAAGTTTCATTTCATCTACGAAAGGGAACGATGATAGTTGATTAATTAAGGCTTTTAGCCTGATGAAAGTATGATTTATTTTTGTAATTTTTCTATATTATTTTGGAATTTTCTTCAATAACAACATTGCTGAGAACTTCAGGTTGACAGAGAAAATGGACAATATTCATTCTATCATATATCTCTTTCTCACTGCCTGTCAAAATGATATATATATATATATATATATATATATATATATATATATATATATATATATATATATGAAAACAAAAAATAAATATATACATATATATATATATATATATATATATATATATATATATATATATATATATATATATGTGTGTGTGTGTGTGTGTGTGAAGTGTATATATTAATCAAATTTGGGCAGGTTCCTAAGAGCAAAAATGTATCAACATATATATCTATAAAATACCAATACAAACATGTTCAAAGCGCCATCGTTGTACCTCAACACAGCAATTCATAATAAATCTTCAAAATGTTTCCCGTTTTCTTCTTCATAGACATTCACCCGACCGATTCTTGACTGGCGGACCTTTTCGAAAACACCTACAAGATGTTTATCAGACACCTATGGCACTTTGAGGAAATGTCTCGAGTTTACTAATGGCTGCTACATAAACCAATTGCTTTTGGTGACCCCGCAAATAAAAATCAGTAGACCATACAGCTCATTAAACCGGTCCATATTTTGTGGTAGAGCTCGAAATAATATCACTAAAATGTGCATCAGCCCCATCATTCATGAGCCACATGTGTCTTCGTATTAGCAGGGTAAATCAACAGGTCACATCTGTTCGAAATTAAATCACTGTTGAGAACTACTGTACGATTTGACAAGACAATATATGGGCATACCAGACAGTCACATACAATTCCAGCCCACCTTGTAATCGAAAACTGATTCTGGTGCCTTGCCAGCATTGCACTATGGGGATTCCGATCCACCCACAATATTGTTTGTGTAAATTTGTTATTCAGTCTATTCCAAATGTTGGGTCATCTGTAAACAGGACTGAAGAGACAAAGAAAAAAATTGGCAGTTTTTCCAATGAACCACCGGCAAATGTTCTCCTGCACTGAGTGATCGAAATATCCTGTACACTTTGAAAATGATATGCATAGAGGAACTGCTTTTGAAATACCATACATGCAGTACTATGAGGTATAGAGCATGCTACGGCCAATTAACCTCTCTTATTTATGTCGTCGGCGATTTAATTCATATTTTTTAACGATTTCTTTTAGTTCAGATATATAATATACTCTGGAGGAGACAGCCTTCCATTTTGTTAATTTTCAATAAAAACTGAGAAATCTATGCTGCGTTCTTGGTCATCCGAATTAAGTTCCTTTCCTTCCAAAGGTATCAGCAAGTAGTTAAGAACACATATATCAAAGCATTAATTAAATTAAATATTAACACATTCGGGCATGTTGAGAGCATTCACATGAAATGGCTCTTTCTGATAGAAGAGATTATAATACGTATTGCCCAAGAATCACTTGCCGAGAATGAAATTATCGGAGGCAAGAAAAATCATGTATGTGGACAGGTCATACCTCTTCAAGATCAGTATCAATTTGGAGGTTGCGATGAGATAATCTTACGCATAAACCTCAGACGTTTACCGGGTATGTGAAGATCATCAAGGAGCCACTAACCATGTCGACGAAAACAAGCGAACAGCTCAATATGGCAGAATCCAATATTAGATTAAATAAAAAGAAAAGATCCATGATACTGAGAAGGGATCATATTGCATGGGAAAAGATTGTCATTTATCAGATCGGTCCGATGGTATAGAAAGCTGACTTGTATGGCTGAAGTTAGGTGAATGATGCTCTCCTACTATGCTATATATTCGGATACTTATTTAATATACAGGGGGATTTATAATCATATTCGTATTATTAGTACAGCTGGGAAGGTAGGATAAATTGTCTTGTTTTGAATTGTATTTATTTTTGTCATGGTGAATTGCATAGAAAATCGTGTATGATATATTAAAAAATCCTAGTGAGTCCAGAACGTGAAACAATCTACATGATTATGCCAAATAGTTGCCTTTTGTGGCGGTAAACAATGAAAAAATACGTTGATGCGTTTCATGTATATATTTCCTGGAGATAATGGAAATTACGCAGGTAAGCATTCATCCCGCTGATATTTGACGAAACCAATTTGTAAAAGTTTACAATGATATTACAAAATAGGGAAATTAAATTTAGCTGATCATATCTCCATGTGGACACCTCTAGAAAGAAGTAAAGATAACAGACATTAAATCTCAACTTTAATACTAAATAGTACATAAAAATGGTAAAATGTTTGATCATTTCTTAAGAAATAACACTTAAATGAATTACATCATTTTACATACAAACATAAAGAACTAACCCTTGAATATATATACAATGTACAGATATTATTGTTGAGACTCTGAAACTATAGAAACGGATTTTACAAAGACACATATCAAATGGATTAAAAAACTGATTGAAGATTCTTTGGTTTCTGTTCTTATTGTGTGCAATCCATGGGTTTGGTAGAGTAAAAAAAACATGTCCTTATTCAGAAGAAAGGAAGCAGCAGCACACATTAAATAACACTAATTATTAACAATTAACAGTCTGCTAAGGTTGACAATAAAAAAAAGTCAGTGATGCTACAATGTTAAAAGAGAGATAACGGACGAATACCAGACATGTCGAAATATTGGGAGTATAGCAACCATTTAAAAATATGGCATAGATCATTGCAGAAGTCTGTGCTCAATTAGAAAATTGTAAATATAATTTTACAAACTCAAAATAACATTTATTATTCAAGTACATAGCATCCATCGTTTATAGAAACGGCCTACCGTCGTTCTACACGGTTGTTGATACAACTTTTTTTAGCAACTTCCTATTTTTTATTGGTGAAGGACGTAATGATATTGACGACTGACCGTACACAGTCACACTTTACGTCTTTTAAATTGTTATGTAGAGACCGAAACTATTGAAAATTCTAATTAGCCGATTAAGGAGAATACGCCGGGTGCTGCAGGCTTTCCAATTTCAACACTTTTGATTTCCGTAAGATCTATGCAGTCTTAAGTTATCGTCTTGGAAAATGACACCTTTTCCACTTGCCAAAATTAGTCGTTTTTCTTTAACCCAAATATCTTCACATGGCGAACGGCAGTTGATATATCGATTAGTCTGAACAATCTCTACCGTCGAAATATTCGCTTCATTCTGAACGATAGTGAACAGAACGTCTTCATCGTTGACTTTTAAGTTAAAATCTTCTTGAAGAAATCCGTCAAACTATTTTTGACTGTCCGAAGAGTGTTATTTTTTTTTCTATTTTTTATTTTTTTTAAGAGTTTCACCCCAAGCAAGGCGGGAAGCCACTAGCACGCAAGGGGTTACAGAGTAGGAGCGAGAGCAAAGAGGAGTGATAGAGGAAAGGATGAAGAGAAGGATAGGGGATAGATTAAGGCATCAGGAGACGTCGATTGACATTAGATGTGAATAGTTGGAGATTATAGCTATCAGGGAAACAAGAAAAGGGAGGGAGTTCCACCGGCGAGCGGAGCGAGACATGAAGCTATTGGAGTAGAAGAGACGGCTATATTTAACAGTTTCGGCAGTGAAAGGGTGACAGCTAGGTGCCAGTCTAGTTAAACGCATAAATTCAATAAGTCTGTGAACCAGGGAAAGCAGCTCATAGGAGCAGTGAAAGCACGATAAAAATAAGAATTCTAATATTTTTGTCGCAGTTCCAGCAATTTTATCTGACATTCGTAGATCATAACATGACGAAAGTGGAAATATAGATGCTCCATCCTTAAGACATTCATCTGTGGACAAAAGTCTGCCTCGTGATAGAAAGATGCAAGGTTTCTATTGGGAACTCACCGGAAATACGTGCTAATATAAACTCCAATGTCAATTTCTGTTTATTCTTTATTAACAAATTTCGGGCACGAAATTATGAAATGATCGTATATACATTAATTATGAAATGCTGAAACTAAATAGTAATTACGAAATTTTCATTTCTCTTCGAAAGCGAGGTCACACTCACTCACACAATGTTTTGTCTACATGAATCATATGTAATACAAGAGGGAAATATAATCTGTTTCTCCCCTGGTCAGAATTCTTCGTTCTTGTTTAAAAACCCTCGACCGAAAAGGTCGTTCTGTGTTGTGAATGTGAAAGAATACGATCACAACTCAGTGGGCACGACTATGAACAATGCATTCACTCCCTTTGGTTGTAATGAGGACCAGCTAATTAAAGCCAACATGCTCTGATCTTTCTGCTTTGACAAATGTTCCCTGGATTGCGAGGCTTGTTCATTCATACATTTCGATATATGCAGCATGCCATTGAAGCCCTAATCAAAGGCCAAAATATCAAGCGGCGTTTTCAAAGGAAACAGTCGGCATTCTACATTGTAATCTCTATTGATTAATTCAGCTGATGCCGAAACCCACACTGTCCAGAATATATTTCAGTATAAGAGAGGGTATTCATCGTTTTGAACTATCATCAATTGGCCATGAATCCTTTCATATTTAATCTCATGTATATATAATTGCTGAAAGCTTACTTTTGAATAGGTATTGTTTCTAAATACATGAAAATCTCAGAAACTGCATTGACAAAATATTACAGATAGTGAATTCGTAATCTGCATTTCCCTTTTACAAAGTGACGTTCATATGGCATTTATTAGTTGAAGACACGAGGTGATTCTATAAGTTGGATATGTATTTGTTCGATATGGATCTAAGGGGAAATTGTTCTGTAGTATACTCTCTAGATATTTAACAGCGTATTCACATAGAAAAAAAATTGGTCAAGGCTCTACCTATATATTTAAGTATTCCTTGAGTTAATTTCTTGTAATTTGCTCGCGAACAGATGATCATGACCCGAATCTATATTAATGATATCAACCTCTACCATACGAAGAATCATTCGTCATTCATTAACCGGCAGGTTATATTTCATATAATTTATGAATTTTAATCAAGCCCGCTAAATGTTGCTGCTGTTTCTACTGAAGGTGTTTTTTTTTTCCTAAGCTTTTGCTTGAATCTGCGGTGAAATGCAAAGTTTGTTTATGTCATTATTTTATTTTCGATTTGCATTGTTTATCCATTTTAATTGTTGCTACGGTTAAAAAATACATACGTGGAGTGTTTACTGCTATTTACTAATGAACTTTGTGATCCTGTAGGAAGAGTCTACAATATCTGTCGAAGAACAGTCCTCTTGAATCTCCCATTGTTCATATGCTTGAATACTTTTTTAATTATTTATCTTTTCTATTTTTTAATCATTTCACTCGAAACCTGGAATACCACTAGTTGAGAGTTGGAGTAGAAATGTTGGTTGAATTTAGTTATTTGAAACGAACACGGATGGGGCCTAAATGCCAATCTAGTAGCACGCTTAAATTGATGCTGTCGCGGCTACAGGGAAAAACAGCATGTCAGAGCAGGTACCATGAAAATATTTGCGGAAAAAACAGAGGGGAGCCACGTCACATCGGTGAGAATGTGACTGAATTCGAGTTGCAAAGCCAGGATAGATAACATTATAAATCCTTCTTTGTATTTCATCAAGAATCTCTAGATGTACAATAAAAGTACCAGATTAAATATTTCAACAGTATTAAATGAATGGACTAATTTTAGATTTGTAAATGTAAAAAATTTATATATATATATATATATATATATATATATATATATATATATATATATATATATATATATATATATATATATATCGAAGATCTTAGACTATTCTAACCAAGTGGAAATCAAACATGATATCGATACGAGAGGAAATATGTGAAAAATGCCAGTTTACGCAAAAGAATCTAGATCAGAGATTATTGTTTTAGAACGTGGTACGAATGGTTTTCCCAGGTTTAAACAAAGTCCATGTTTACTTGTGATTCTTAACAGTTGGCATATTACATTATCCAGCATTACAGAGCAAAGAACAGCTTTTACAACACGGAACTAAGAGCCTGGATCTATAGCGGTATCCGTTTGAAATCCCATGAAACGTGAGTTGTACAATGACGATAAACTCTCGATCAATGGATTCATAGTTAACTGTTGCATTGATTTCAGTAATGTTAACATTTGCTTGGCGATGACATATACATTGTTCAGTTTACACGAGGATGAGTGGATATGCAAGTAGCGTAACTCTGACGATGCAGTCAGCGAGTGGATTTAAATTTTCCGGCTCAGTCTGTTGCAATCACTTGGGCAAATATGCCTATTATCTCCAGCCTCACAGCTACAGATTCTTTGGATACGATTATAGAATTTATTGGTAACCACTTTAGAAGAAGAAAAAAAAACTATAGTTTTTAAAATTAATTGTTGGGGAATTTAGGAGAAAACCACTCCACTATATTTCCAAAGATATAACAATTATAGTTAATGGAGAAAGGAATCCAAGATCACCTGCGTCCTAAAATGACGTGATATTAAATAACGTGTGTATAGCCTGATGACATAACGTTATCTGTATTTACATGGGATGTATTTTACAGCCATTTTACCCTAGTTGAAAAATGAACGTCCTTGTGTGTCATTCATGATCTCATAATTGCCTTATCTATTTCCGTCAGTATTATTCCTGTGACGATATATATATATATATATATATATATATATATATATATATATATATTTTAGGAAAAAGCATGTGAATGTTATATGATTACTACGCAGATATATTTCTTCGTTTAGTGATTAATTACGTTAAATTTACGACCGAAACAATCATATCTGGATTAATTGGCGCTATTTTTTTTATCGGTACCAGCTTTGAAAAAACTATGTGTTAACATTCATACTATATATGTAACTATGTTTTATATATACTTCAACTAGCTTAGTCCATTTCTTTAATTTGTTAGGACGACACTATTTAACTATACTATCTATTTTCTGCCAATCTCCAAATAATTCGGCAAATATTCCGTTAATTTCCCAAATCGAACATTAGATAAGATTTCGCCATCTCTTGAAAAAATAGACAAATTCCTTGGCATAGCACCAGAGAGTAATGCCACTGATCCATCAAGGAATTATTATCAAGTTAAGTATTTCCAACTCTGATTAGATTTGGAATTATTTGACTCAAAATGACTGCTGTTGCTGATAATGAACAAACAGAAAAGCTCATTAAAAATTATTCATGTCATGCAACACGGGACATCGCAAAATAATCCACATATATCATATTTGTGATGTAAGTCTTTGATATTTGGGTGCCTCAAGGTTTATCGGAAGAAAGAATTAGGAAAACGCATTTTCAACTGCAAGTCTCTGCACGGACACCAGAAGATGGACCATTTTGAAAAGGACGATCGCAAGTGATATAAAACGAATTGCTTAGAAATGGTGTTATGAAATATTTTCTGTGATAGGGAAAGGCATTTAGACATTTGAAGAATGGGGGGGTTATCTATAGGAAGTGAAGTGATTATTACCAGCTTCTTACGAAAAAGAAGATCGTTAAATTAAGTCAATGACTCTCCCCGGTTGGATCGGATATACGTTGAAGTTGATGAAATGCCGTCGGTGTTGGCCAATGGAGCAGGTCTGGTTTCTACCGGGTTAACTTTAGACATGACAAGCGTTTATAGACCAGGAAAAATGGTAGAGATTGTTAGGATGCCTTCTGATATTGCAACATCCGACCATAAATTATTTCAATTCAAAATTATTTTAATACATCATATGTAACAGACACCTGACCCATTTTAACACCCATAAAGTCACCAAATACTTGGTGAACACAATCATTAATATTTCCCATCTATGGCGTAATATAGTGAAATAATATGACATATATATGGTTGAATAGACTCGTGTATAGGGTGTTTCAAAATTGTTGAATCAAAGCAGCGACATCAGAGATGGGGTGAGCTCGAGGAGCGTAAGGAAGTGGAGGAAGAACAGTTGTTCCACCAGGATATTGTTCTTTGCTGATGATACCATGACATGGTTTCGTGGAAGTTTGTGGGGCGTCATATCAGCGGAAAAGAGGAATGGTCAACTCATTCGTCTGATCTGAAACTTCAGGTTTTCTTCCACTGCGGGTTCCTCAAAGACAACATCTATCATGGCAATCCTCGCACTATTGCTACATTGAACACAGCCATCACTGAGATGATTCAAGCAAACATGCAGGACGAATATGCACGCATTATCAAAAATCTCTCAATAGACAGTGCTTTTAAATGAACGGAGGATATCTGAAGCATGTACCATGGGACTTCTCTTGACATTTGTGGATCACGTTTGAAACTAAATGGTTACAGGTTCTAAAATGTTATACTTTTACCTTTTATATCCATTACTCTATCATTTATTGTCCTTGATTTGTGTTTGATCGTCTTTCTAAAATTTTGAAACTCTCTTTAGATATATCATATTCTCTTAGAAATGAATTTTCAAACACTTGAAATATTTGCCCCGCACCAACATATATATTATATCAGCTTTTCCCCAATGTTATGATTGAAGCCTTGAAAGAAAATGTTAAGAAGAATAGTTGATATTCGAATAATTATATTCATATTTTAAATATATTACATTTTATCAGTTAATACAGCGACATTGCTACTAGAATATGTTAATTAGAATTTAGCTGGAAAAGTTAAAAAAACAATACTAAGCAACTAAATACTTAAATAGTCAATCGAAATAATATTTTAGATGAACAGAAATTAAATGTATGGAATCATGGTATATCAATTTTATTAGGAATATATTTACTCGATTTCATAAAATCGCATACATATCTGCACTTTAAGTTAAATTACAAAGAAAAAAAAATGAATTATTGTTTTACTGAAATTAATGAGAAATCAAAAAATAAAGATTGTATCATTTGATTTATAAATCGACAATGTTTCTCCATTTCCATTTGGTTGTTTGTTTGCTGCTTTGTTTTTCTTTCTTTTATTTGTTTTGTTTTTCCGTTTCTTTTCAGTGACACTGGCTCGAAAAACTTGGTCAAATGACTGTAAACCGACGCCACTACAATTATGTGAGAGATAAAATGTGGGACACATCTAGTGTCCGCCGTTCTTATCAGTTCAGTCGACCTCTTCAAAACGTGATTTTTCTACAAATGTCTGTGATTTCTGCCCGAGAAGTGAAAGTGTTCTATTAATGATATCCCTTTCAGCATTTTACTGTTGGCTCAGCTGTCTTGTCTTGACTATCAGTTTTTTTTTTTTAATCGTAGTGCCTGCAATGCACTGCCGTCTTTTGACTTCTTTACGCATATTTTTTTTCCACGTCGTGATCAGAGTAGCCGCCATTTTGTATTCTTATTTATATATTTTAGTAGCTATTTCTAATAAATTTAACAATATTCATTGGGACAATCGTAATGTCTTAATATTTTTACGCGCACAAACTACGCAAATTGTAAGGTACAGAATTACGTAGATATATTTATATTTACACAAATAGTTTATTATGTAATTGTGTGATGTGCGTAGATATAACATTTAATGTCCGTGTAAGAATTAGAGAGAGAGAGAGAGAGAGAGAGAGAATTAATATACAGGATACATTAGAACAGACATAGATGTAAATAATGCCAAGGTTAATATTATTGTTTCAGGAAAATATTTTTCAGTCCAGTAGATTTTATCGGTCTTTGCAGTAGTGATGGGACTTTCTTTTCTAAACGTTTCATTGAAGTATTTAATTTGTTTTTCTTTTAAGTATTACGCCCCGAGCAAGGCATGAAGCCACTACGATACAGGGGGTTGCAGAAGATTTGGAGGGAGAGCAGATAGGAGTGATAGAAAAAAGGATGAGGAGAGGGATAGTGGATAGATCAAGGTAACTAGAGATGTCGATTGACATTACATTTGAATAGTTGGAGATTATAGCTCTCAGGGAAACAGTAATAGGGAAGGGTGTTCCACAAAGGAGAGGTGCACGACATGAAGCTATTGGAGTATAAGAGACGGCTACATTTAAAACATTCTACAGTGAAAGGGTGAGAGCGGGATGCCAGCCTCGTAGGGCGCTTGAATTCATGAAGTCTTGGAACCGGTGAAAGCAGCTCATCGGAGCAATTACCATTAAAGTATTTGTAAAAAAGACAGAGAGAGGCGACGGCGCGTCTTTGAGAGAGTGACTGTAGACGAGATGCCAGATCAGGGCCAATTATATTACATATTCGTCTCTGGATCTTGTCAAGTACTCCGAGGTAAACAGAAGGTGCATCAGACCATATATGGCAGCAATACTCCATGCAAGGGCGAATGGTTGCTTTGTATATTTGAAGTATCGATTCCGGGGAGAAAAACTTCCTGGCCGGCACAGAGAGCCAACTTTCCCCGCGGTGAACGAAGCAATTGACTCAATGTATTTGTTCCATCTCAGGTCAGCAGTCAACGTGAGACCGAGCAGACGCAGAGAGTTGCTCTCAAGAAGTTGACTATCAGACATTCTAAAGGGGGGCAGGGAAGGATCTCTATGGTGATTAATAGAGAGTAGTTTAGTTTTTGAGGCACTAAATTTGACCAGCCAATTCTTGTCCCAATTAACAACCGATTGGAGGTCCATTTCAAGACGAGAGTCCAGGTTAGTTTTGTCAGCGACACTAGATTTGTTTTTAAGGCAGGAATAAATTGTAGTGTCGTCCGTGTAGATGCCAACTTGGGAATCTATGGCGTCAGGAAGGTCGTTGAGGAAAATAAGGAATAGAGTGGGGCCAAGGATGGCGCCTTGGGGAACACCTGCGTTCGTGGGATAGAAACTGGAGAAGAATCCCTTGAGAACGACCTTCAATTCACGGTTTGACAGGAATGATTGCATTAGGTCAAACAATCGACCTGTAATAACATAACCTGGAGCTTGCTAAGAAGACCGGCATGCCAAACCCTATCAAAAGCTTTGGAGATGTCTAGGGTCACGGCACAAGCCTCACCGGTAATTTAAATGGCTTGGTAGACGGTTTCAGTGATGGCCGTAAGCACATCAGCTGTAGATCGGGCGTAGCGGAAACCATATATCAATATCTTGAATGTAAAAAGTTTTTCGTTTTTGTTTACATGAAATATTCATTTTAGTTGCTGCTGCCAACAGTAGCCCTCAAGTAAAATAGTTTATATTATTTTGTACAGTTATTTGTTTGTTAATCTGCAGTCGAAGTACACATTATTAAAAGAATGATGATTAAGCACAAAACTTTATTAACCATGGATCTTAAAAATCGGTGCTGTACAGATGGCAGGTCAGATATTTCTGAACATATTTTGCGCCATACATGATATTCATATGAATATCTGGGTCGGAGGAGAGGAAAAATACATTTTATTTGTATTTCGATTTTACATTTACGCCAGTGATCCGTACTGATTTTTTACTTTTAATTTTTAATTGTTTTTTTTTTTACTTTTAATTTTTTTTTTTTTCCTTTTTTAGAACTAGTCATTTTTTAAAATTAATTTCTTAATCATAGTTTACAAAGATATTGTCGTTATTTTCTAAGCCAAATATTTACATCTATCATAGACTTATCGATTTGAAATTGTATCTTATTCTTCGTTATTATAATATTGATTGTGCATGAATAATTGCAACCATTTTTGACTTTTAAAAATTCAAATAATGGATTGTAATCTTACACTGAATAATAGAATATTTAAAATATCACCGATATGTATAAAACTTTCGAGCTTCTTGACAATTATTTCATTGTAAATTATACGATGGTATCATTATGCCAATATATATATATATATATATATATATATATATATATATATATATATATATATTATTATAATTATTTTTTTATTAGAGAGTAAAGCGGATCAACAAATAACCATTTATTTCAAATTATTATACCAACAATATAATTAAAGAAAGACATGGTTATTTAAGTTGTACAGAAACAAAAGATTTAAGTAAATATTATGTTGAGGAGCTATTGCGGATGCCATTTCAATTTATGTTCTTAACGGGGAAAAAATGAAGATTATAAAATCTTGCATTTTACCCAATAGGTGGGCAAAATTAACAGACAGTGAGGTGCAAGGTAACATGGTGGCGTAAATTTTAACAACTAAAAATAACACAAGGAAACCACTGTGATAGATGACGTACACTTCAAATGCAACTTTATTTAACTTCATCAAACATGAAATGATAATCGATAAACAGTCTAAAATGTGACAAAACTATTTTACTGTAATACGCAGTACACAAAATAAGTGAAAGTCTACATATCGGTGTCGATGCCGCTTTCCTCATTTCTTTTACGTTGATATTCAAGCGATGAGGCGAGAAGAGGACAGTAACACATAAAGGAAAATAACACAAGGGCACATTGCGGCGGGAAATAATAATTTCACCCGTAAATCCCATGTTATTATTTACACAGTTTTACTTTTTGCCCCGCTTTACGATATATAATAATGATATATTATTTGCAAGTCGTATTTTCATTTTCTTAAGTCGTTTCAACGAATTAAAACGGTGAATGTATGGTAATTTCGCTTCCTATTATTTACATCGTGTAAGATATTAATTCCCGTCCGAGCTCAAGTACCTGAATATCTAAGCTTTAACAACTACATTGCATTTATACCTACAGTATAAGCATATATAATCTAGCCGATCTCATTTTTTATAAAAATTGAAGGTGAGCAAATTACACAAATACATTGATGCCTTTATCATTATAAGGTTTTGCTACACGACGCACTAAATTTATGTATATTCCTATGTCAATATTCTAAAAGTGTCTTCAGATGACTACATAAGTATTAAGTCACAATTTAATGAATTCGATAGCAACTCAAATTTCCAGAAAAAAACAATTAATAAAGTAGACAACGACATAGAAATTGAAAAAGTGACTTTGCAGATGAAGAGTTTAAATCAGAAATTTTATATGAAATATGAATAGAAAATAAATAGGCAATGAGAGGAAACGTTGTCAATATAAACAAAATAGAAAGAAATTAAGACATTCATGGGAAAAAAAAATTCGAATGGAACAAAATGGAACAAATATTATCAAAAAACACTTATGTACGTAAATATGCAATTATATCGAATCAGAAGAACGTGAATGACTAAATATATAGCAAACATTAAATAAATCATGAAAGAGTGTAAATAAATAGGTTGACAGAGTATATATAAACAATTTCAACAGACACGACCGAATTTTAAAATATACATTTTACCTGATAACAGAATAAATTGAACCATTTATGATACACCTCATAAAAGAAACGGTTGAAGTTTCCATGTCGAATATATTACAAATTTATGGCTGCCACTGAGCAGACCTCCTCGGATATAATCATATGTAGTAGAATTACATTGCCATCAAGTAGAATTCTTTATTTTATCCATATATCTATTTGCTTTGAGGCCTAGTGGCCTTTCTAGGGAATTTCATAAATCTAAGGCAATTACTACTTATAAGATTGCGCCCTGTGTGTATCATTTTGTATATATATATATTGAAATGCATGTAGTGTATGGATTTTGGATTAAGAAAACAGATACTTGATAGGGATATATGTTCTCGGGATGTTGTGATTTCAATCCCCGGGTCAGTTAGTGTATATATAAGCGGATTAATGATGAAATTTGAGATTATCTAGAAAAGCCACCGGATATAACAGACAGTGGATTTCAAGTATCCCTAAACATCAAAAAAGCGTTTCGGAAAAGCCTTTCTTGAAATTCTAAGAAAGGATACATGGCGATGTCCAGACTGTGTAGAAATTAAAAATATATACACAAAATAAACAGTATATTTTATATGAGTTACCAACTAATATTTTCAACCTAGATAATCGGAAAAAAAGTTCAATGTATTAAACTCGGCAGATATAACTATATACAGAATATTCTAATGCAAATAATTATTTCTTAATAAAATACTCAATATTTCGTAACCGACGAATCTATTCCTATTTTGCAGCCATGCTATAAAGTAAATTTGTCCTATTAATTATTTTACAGTCAAATTATTAGATAATTTTCAAGTATATTCAACCAAAAGTTTAATCAATAACCACATACAGTTAGGTGTTAACTTCTGAAGACTACGAGAAATGATCATGCAAAAAAAAAAATAATCAGGCTAACATTAAATTATTTCCTTTCAATTGATAAAAATGATAATTTTCATGACTTATCTCAGAAATATACTTCCTCACATATTAACAAGCGCATATAAAGATAGCCCCATGAACAGGCAGAGGCACATAAATACACTCATAAACACACACATACATATATATATTTATGCGTGCGTATATATATATATATATATATATATATATATATATATATATATATATATATATATATATATATATATATATATATTTATATATTCATTTCTGTAGTTCCTTCTCCAACAGCAAGCAGAAATATTTCGCCTCTGATGATGGCCATTTCGGTCGAAACTAGTCGAGGAATCTAAATGGAATAATAATAATAAAAAACCGAAAGAATATTAATCTACAACCCAGTGTGTCTAATGATTTTAATTTTTTAATTTTTAATTTTCTTATTGTTCAAAATATATATATATATATATATATATATATGTGTGTGTGTGTGTGTGTATATATATATATATAATCATATACATAATCATATATATATATATAATGTATGCATGTATATAAGTGTGTGTATATATATATATATATATATATATATATATATATATATAATCATGTACATGAGCATATATATATATATAATGCATGCATATATAAGTGTATATATATATATATATATATATATATATATATATATATATATATATATATATATATATATATATATATATTAATCAATTAAATTATGCATGCATTAATGTATATAATTTCGGAAAAAGAACGACGGGAATTTTGTGTTAAAAATAATTTATCATTCAATATTTCAGACGCTTCTTTTAGTTTGCCTCACACATTAAATATAGAATGTCTAAATTATTTGAAATTCCAGATTTTGTAAGCCATTACCAAAATACTTTTGTTTTTCCTTTGTGATATACCAATTTCCCTATTTTCAAATATCTCATTCTTTCATTTCATGCTGTTGCTCTTGTTATTAATATTATTATTATTATTATTGGTTTGGTTATTATTATTGTTGTTGTTGTTATTATTATTATTATTAAAGTATTTTTTTTCGTGAATCATATTGATTATTTTTTATATTTGTTTATTTGTAATATTCAATAATGCTTATCGTTTAAACTTTTTTTTCGTTTAATATAAGTATTTGTCGAATTTTATGCTTTTTGGTTAAGGTAGTTTATGATAAGATACTATTATCAAATGTGACACTTGGGGAATTATTATTTGTCTATAAATACAGGAACTAATTGAAACACAGACCTACTTACTTCTATCAGTTAATTGCCAAATATTTATATAATACATATTGCAGTTCGTATATATATATATATATATATATATATATATATATATATATATATGTGTGTGTGTGTGTGTGTGTGTGTGTGTGTGTGTGTGTGAAATATATAGAAAATAGGTAAGAACTCGTTAGGTAAAGAATCCAAAGTTCTTTAGTATTTTTTGTTATTATTTTTTAAACACTAGTGCTCGATACAAAAGTAGAGCATAAATATAATTATTTATTTAAAAATATGATTCCAACACGCTATATAAGAGTTCTCATGTTTCAAAAAAAGAGCCGAAAACTACAATATAATTATTTAAATTAAATTGAATTAAAGTACTAAGCCCTTTTCCATCTTCCAGCGAATTTTTTTTGGAAAATTTTCCCAAAAACTTTCCAAAAATTTTCCCAAAAACTTTGCCAAAAAAAACTTTCATTTTTCCAAAAAAAGTTTCGATTTTCCAAAAACAAATTTCAATTTTCCATAAATTTTCCAAAAAAAATTTCCCCAAAAATTTCGCTTGAAGTTGGAACAGAGCTTAGTACTTTAATTCAATTTAATTCAAATAATTATATTGAAGTTTTCGGCACTTGTTTTGAAACATGAGAACCCCGATTACACGATATTTTCGTGACGACTGATGTACGACATTTAGGATAAAACGTACACTATAACTTTAATGAAGATAATAATAATTATCATATTAAAAATGAATCTACCCACAGACATAATAATGTAGCAACATAAATGCATTGAACGATATGCAAGAAGCAAAAAATCGAAACTACTGAGTGATGGTATGAGGACTAACTGAGCACATTAACTCTAAATATCGATGTAACTATCTTCTGGGAAATACCAATTCAAACTGACAGAGATATAAATCCAAGAGAACTGATATTTTCATAAAAGATAATGAATTCAGGAATTGTATGCTTAATGAAATATCAGGAACATTCTGAGAGATGCACCTCTATAAAATTTATCGAGATCTCCAAATACAAGAAACTGGCGATCAACATTAAAAGAATGTGGGAAATGAAGACTGAGAATGTATCAATAGTTATCGGAACTCTGCGCCTGATGAGAAAAGGAATGGACAGTTTTCTTAACAGTGTTCCACGTAATATCATCATGGAAGTTTTCCAGAATTTTAGGCTAATATGATCATCCCATATACTAAAAATATGCTATCTTTTAAATGTCAATTCTACTGTAGGGCATAAGAACCATAATTTGTACCCGGCTCTATATAATAATAATAATAATAATAATAATAATAATAATATATATATATATATATATATATATATATATATATATATATATATATATATATATATATATATATATAATTTACATGTGTATGTATCCGCATTGACAGGGATCATATTGTATTTTTTTTTTCATTTTTCTTTCATGGCTACAGGTGTGATTTTCCTACAATGCTCTGCCCTTTGACTATCATGTCTTTGAGGGAAAATTTAAAAATATATCTTTTAGCGGTTAGTAGGCTGAGAGATGACCAGAAATGTATAACTTTTCCTGCTTTGCTTCTACCCCTTTGTTTAATGAATTCTTTGATATCCAGCACCCCCCTACCAATCTGTAGTATAAGTCCAGCCTACCCCATAAAATTTGATAAGTATCTGTCTTTGGCGACGGAAAACTGAACATTTGTGGAAGGTCACTTTTGCCATGCTCCGATGTAGGAAGAAATGGTAAATGTAGCATTTTTTTTTAATGATACTTTTCGTGTAGTTTGCTATGATTGTAAATTCTTTTGACTCAAGTTAATTCTTTCCCTTTCAGCTCCCTTTTCTTTTTTTTACCGTCTATTTCTATTTTTCTGTCCCCACCCCACGACCTTAAGCGGACATCCGTGTCCATTTTTCACTTTTTTTCACTTTTTTTTTCTCTTACTTTAATCATCCCAAATCTCTGTTGTTGCGTATATGTGTACATGTTTACTAATGTCTGTCTCTCTCTCTCTCTCTCTGTGTATATATATATATATATATATATATATATATATATATATATATATATATATATATATATATATATATTTATATATATAATTTATGTATCCGCATTGACAGGGATCATATTGTATTTTTTTTTTTTTTCTTAAGTCTATATACTAAAATCTATTTATCCCCTTGGAGAGGTCACTCGGACTTATACTAAGTTAAAACTTAGTATAGTCTACCCCACTGAATACCACACAATCTTTTGAACTATTCTACCTTCGTTATATTAATAAATCCACAATCTCATTGTTTGGGCGTGCTCTTAGACTCGTCCTACAGCTGGTGAACTGAACATAATTACCCCTTGGCGGTCAAGGTTAAAACGCATCTCTACCAATTTCAATGAATACGAATAATATTTCAAACCGGATCGGCCGTCAACCGGGACAACAAGGGCCGCGTCCCTCAGAGAGGATCCAGTCTGAGGACGAAAAGTCTGCCACTGGAACAAACTCTTCCACACACGAAGAGACACTTGGTCACCAAAACCGGATTATTGACAACCTTGGACCAAGTGACTCAATACCAAATCGACTAATAAAAAGTAAACGAACGAAATGGAACCGCGAAGAGTATCGACAAGTCATGACATCCTTCTTCACAGCACTCGAAAACCCAGCAAAGAACACCACCAATCAAACATACCAAATATGGAGAAGTACGGTGGGAAATGATATAAGACCTAACCTCAATCCAAACATGCTCGCCAATGTCCGTAGAGACATCATGCGAAACAACAGACTCTCAAAGGCAGAAATAGATAAGATAAAATTAGATATAAGAAAAAATACTATGACCCATCACTCAAACTCTATTGAGACGAATGTAGAAATAAGGAATGCAACAGAGGTTGAGGTGGACGCTAAAGCGAATGAAATACGAAATAATCTCCCAGAAAATGAAACCCAAGACTCTACCATAAACACAACCTGCAGTCCTCCAGAAAATGGACCTGGAGTCATCTTCAGTGACAATAAGTTAGAATTCCTTGAAAACCACGAAGCTGAAATCACCGAAGCGAAAAATGACGTCATCCAAGTACTCAGTCAAGCAAATGCTGAAGCAGAAACTTCAGCGAAAGGCGCAGAGAACAAGACGATGCAAAAAACGTTGTAGGTTCTCTCGCCAAAATAAAATATTCCGAACAGATCTTAAGAAATTTTACAGGGAAATGGGAAAAACACCTATACATGTCGAAAGGCCACAATCGATTGATAATGTACAGACATTTTGGGAAAATATTTGGAGCAGCCCAAAGGAATATAACCCAAATGCAGAATGAATACGGCGTGAAGAAGAACAACTGCTGGATACACCTCTGCAAGAATGGGAAAATATATCCACAGATGATGTTAGGCAAGCTCTAACGAAATCCCAAAAAATGGAAATACCCAGGAAATGACAAGTTGCCCAATTTCTGGCTGTATCATCTCTCATCTACCCATGAAATTATTGCAAAAACATTATCAACGCTTGTAAATAATCCCAATAAAATCCCGGAATGGATTACTGAAGGTATTACACACCTCATACCAAAACAACTGAAACAGAAGACCCGAAAAATTATAGACCGATAACATGTCTCTCCACAACGTATAAGTTGATCACGTCTGTACTGACGAATCGTACTTATTCCTTTCTCGAAACAAACAGCACTCTCCCACTGGAACAGAAGGGGTGCAGAAGAGGTTCATATGGCTGCAAAGATCAACTTCTGATAAATAAAACGATCCAGGAAAATTGCAGAAGACGACGCAGAAATCTAAGTGCAGCGTGGATTGATTTTCGTAAAGCCTTTGATAGTGTTCCACATTCTTGGATCCTTAAGACTTTGGAAATGTACAGAGTCTCACCTGTGGTATTAAATTTCCTTAAGCACAGCATGGGAATGTGGAACACCAAACTATATCTTAGTCACACCGGGGGCACTGCCATATCCAACCATCTGTATATCCGACGTGGAATCTTTCAAGGAGACTCTCTGTCACCCCTTCTGTTTTGTTTATCCTTAATCCCTCTTACACATGAACTGAACAACAGTAGCTATGGTTACAAAATAAATAAGAAAATATTCAATCACCTACTCTACATGGATGATCTCAAACTCTTTGCCAAAGACGACAATGAGTTGAAAGGCCTCCTCAATATTGTAAAATACTTCAGTGATGACATAGGTATGGACTTCGGATCAGATAAATGTGCAAAAGTAACTTTCAAGAAAGGTAGAATTACAGAAACACCCTTAAAAGATTTAGATTTTGTGACAAAGATTAGGGAACTGGAGCATGGTGAAGCTTATAAATACCTAGGAATTAGCGAAGGAGATGGCATACAACACCCCCAAATGAAGGAAAAAATAAGAAAAGAATACTACAGGCGTGTACGTCTGGTATTAAATACTGAGCTAAACTCAAAAAACAGGATATCAGCCATAAACACATTGGCTGTTCCTGTGGTGCAATACAGTTTTAATGTCCTTAACTGGACCATAACTAAAATTAAGCGAATGGACGCCAAAACGAGAAAGCTTCTCACTAGCTATCGCATGCATCATCCCAGAGCTGATGTTGGTCGTCTGTATGTGCCCAGATCCGAAGGAGGCAGAGGATTAGTTCAACTAGAACTGTCCTACAAAACTACAATAATTGGCCTCCAAAGATATTTGGAAACTACAAAAGACTGGATGATGGTATGCGTCAAGGAACACGAAAGTAGTAAGCGTCTTTACTCCGTAATGAAAGAAGCCAACATATTCAAAATGTAGTTTCAAATGGGCGTAGAGATGCAACTACAGCACAATACACCGGCTGAAACTGCAAAATACCTAAAAAAGACAGCAAAGACGAATGCAACCGACCAGATACAGAAGCGATGGCAAGATAAACCGCTTCGTGGCCAATACTCTGCCCGTAGACAAAACCCGTACCCATCAGTGGCTACGTAGTTCAGGGTTGAAAGCGGAAACTGAAGGCTTTATCCTTGCTGCGCAGGACCAATGCTTGCTAACTAGGAATTATCAAGCACATATACTAAAATATTGTGTCAGCCCAAAATGCAGATTCTGTGATAAATATCCAGAAACGATTGATCATCTTGTATCAGGTTGCACGGTGTTGACACCCACTGAATATAAAACACGACATGACAGAGTGGGCCAATATCTGCACTGGAAAATCTGCAACTTCTACGGGAAGGAAACTGAAAGAAACTGGTATGGACACCACCCAGGCCCGGTTATGGAGATAGGACCTGTTACAATTCTATGGGACTACACAATACACACTGACAGAACAATCAAGGCCAACCGGCCAGATATTGTTATTAAAGACCACAAACAAAAACGGTGCTTCTTTATTGACATGGCAGTCCCTGCTGACTGCAATGTATATTTGAAGATATTCAAAAAGTTGTCAAAATACAAGGACCTTGAAATAGAAATCGCGAAAATGTGGCATATGGGAACATCAACAATCCCTGTTGTAGTTGGAGCCCTAGGACTGGTTGGAAAAGATTGCAGCAGACTAATTGAAGGGATTCCTGGAAATCCATGCCTAAAATAGATACAAAAATTGTTCTCACAAGTACAGCCCACACTTTACGAAGGGCTTTATCTATTAATTTTTAATTTTTTTTTTGTCATTGGATAGTGTCATGATGCCATTTCTAACCTTAGGTCCCTGGGCGGGACCCGGAAAGAAATGTGTAAAACTTTTTCCTCTTGGGATTTACGTCGAGCGGTTGAGTAAATTTCCTTTTCCTTCCTGAGCGTCGCACTTCAGGAAAGACTTTGGGCATGTCGAGATCGAACTAGAGATCTTGATGCGTTAGCCACAGCTTTTCGCGAACCATCTGGCAGTTTATGTAAAATGCAATCATCAATGCCGTACGAGCTTGCATCACTTGCGACTATGATGTCGCGACTAGGGTCGTAATGGGTGAGGGAGAGGTCTGAAGTAAGAGTTTTCTTGATCTTCTCGAATGCGTCTTGGCATTCCGGGGTCCATGACAATGGTTTGTCCTTTTTTAAAAGTTGGTTGGGGGCCGGCATGTTTCTGATCGCGTTGGCTCGTATTTGATTGGACTTCTTTTTTACGTAGACGGTAAGTGCTGCCCACTCGCTGACATATGTTTTTGACAAAATACCTGCTTGCTCGAGTCTATCTAACTCTTTGTTTATTTACTCTAGAGCAGCGAAAGGTACATTCCGTTTCTTTTTGAATACCGGTTGTGCACCATCCTTCACATTGAACTTAGCTTTCATTTTAGTACATTTCACAAGGCCGCCAGAAAAAACCTGGGGAAATTGTTGTTTGAGTTCCTTTTTTAGATTTACCAAATTGGACGTTGTACTTTGTATCTTGCGACAAAATGTATTCATTGGGCAATCCCAAAGATTGAATTTTTCTATCCAATCTGTTCCAAATAAGTTAACTGAAGTTTTCAATACGTAGGCTTTGTGCTTTTTAGTAACTCCATTTAGTGTTACTGTAAGTATTACCTCACCTAAAATGTTAATCTTTTCGCCAGTTACGGATTTTGCTGTTTTATCCGTTTTTAATAAGTTCGGCTTGTTTAATTTTCGCCAAGTACGCCAGATAATGATTGAAAGATCGGAACCCGAGTGAAGCTGGAATTTTATGGACTTATTGAAAATATCCACAGTTACATATTTTCTTAAATTCTTATCGACAATATTGTCAGATTGATCTTGCCTAATTTTATTTTTGGGTTTACTCGTTTTGTTGGCGTATCCATCGTCTGACTTCGGCGTCTTCGGCTGATACTAGACCTTGTGCGAAAATCAAGCACTTAAAATCATCGGCAGTCAGTTCGGCTAGTTTAAAATCATTACAGAGCTTGTTTACCGATGCTGCAAACGTTAGAAAATCTTGCTGGTTGTCTTTGACTGTGTTCAGGCATTTCCAATGTTTGTGGAACAAGGTTGTGTTAGGCCCGAATATTTCCGATAGGAGCTTAATAGTCTCTGACAAGTCCAAGTCAGTCGT
Source organism: Acanthosepion pharaonis (assembly GCA_903632075.3). Classification (NCBI taxonomy): domain Eukaryota; kingdom Metazoa; phylum Mollusca; class Cephalopoda; order Sepiida; family Sepiidae; genus Acanthosepion; species Acanthosepion pharaonis. The sequence continues at coordinate 1,494,507 of CAHIKZ030000278.1, forward strand.
TTTCTTGGGTAGTATGAAGTCTACGAACCTACTATGTTCTGTAGTTCCCAGTTTTCTCAATAGAAGACGTACCTTTTTTTTTACTGGGCCATTGTTCACAGTTTACGTTGAAAATATCTTTGTAGCGCCTGTACAATTCCTGGGACGTTTTGTCTTCCTCTGGTACGTATTCAAAGTTTTCCATTGAATTGTAGATTATACTCTGGGGGAATATTGTATCTTTTTGAGTTTGAGCCTTTTAATGCATTTACGTGTAATTCTTTAAGTTGATTCTGTTGTAGTTCAGCATTCCGAAGCGTAATTCGTTGGAGTTTCATTTGTTGTTTATGTAATTCCAAAAATAGTTGTTGTTGTCTTTCTTCTGATTTCTGTTGCTGATCCAAATTTAGTTTTAACATTTGGGCAACTACTTTTTGCAAATCTTCCATATTTAAAAATGACAAATGACAGCGATTTTTTTTTGCTTTGAAACACGTGTACTAAGAGGAGGTACACAAAAAACCTTGCATAGATTTTTGTTCCTTTTTTTTTCCTTTTACAGAAAAAAATATGGACAGACAATAGTTAAACTAAACTAATTATGTGTGTTTAGCTTTTTTTCCCGTGGTTCCGTTAATTTTAACGTAATTGAATAATTTTTTTACCACACTTATGTATTTTTTTAGAAAGGTACAAAAAATGAGAAAACTCACCTCAGTGAATTTGAGGGGAGAATAATTTTATGCACGAGTTCAACTCAGTTACATAAAAAAAAAATTAGATAGATTTTTTCGAAAACTTGAGTACAATGGTAGTACTTCGGCTCTTGTATTGCCAGTTTGTTTTATGACAAACTGTTTTTTTTTTGTTTTTTTTTGCGTGTGAGTGTGTAAGAAATCGTTCTTGTAATGTTATTTGGACATATTTTAATATTCCGTAGATGTCGAAACACTGCTCGTCACTGATGTTTGGTATTGGAATATATGTAGCCGCTGGGTGTTTAGCTTTTAAATCGCTAATGTAGTAATACCAGCTTAATTTCTCGTTCAACACTGCTGTAGGAACGTGTGGAGTTTCTGTGTATTTTTCGAGTACTCTGTCGCTATTGATATGGTGAGAATGAAATTCTCGAATCTTTCTGTCGCCACTGATGTGGGACTGGCAAGGTATTACGGTTTTTCGACGTGAATGCGTTTCTCGAATTCTTCGTCGACACAGATGGGGGATTGGTAGGTCTCGCCGTGAGTGCGTTTCTAGAATCCTCGTCGCCACTGATGTGGGGCCAAAGTTGGGACCACAGAAGGAAAACTCGGAAGACGGATTAGATGTAAGAAAGATATATTAACAACAGGTTACAGAGATAGTGTAAGCGGAGATTACTATATGTTAGTGTCCAATATTGGTAGTCGTACGCGGCTCTCACTGTCTCTCTCTATCTCTCAGTCTCTGTCACTCTCTAGAGTGCTACTTAATATAGTCCTGGAAGAGTCTATTGTGTAGGTAGTTTCCGGCCTCACAATAATATCATAATGCAAGGAACCTGAAGTTGAAATCTCAAAACTATGTCACATGTAGACATAACTAATTTACCTGGCGTTGAAGCCCACAGATTGATTGGAACACGTTCCGATAGACTCACTAGAATGATTCATCGTAGCCCATACCTTAAGTAAATACGAAAATAATTGTACACACATCTAGACATCAGAAATTACAAAGACCTAGGTTTATCTATGTAAAATGGTTATGGCATTTTTTTCTTGTTGTTTCTTTTACAAATATATGATCTGTGGATGAATTCATGATACCATTTCTGACATTAGATCTCTGGTTGGGACCCGGAAGTGAATGCGTATAAAACAGAAGCAAAGTAAATAATAAAAAAAGATAATAATAATAATTATTTTTTTTAAATTATTAAAATTGTTATTATTTTTTTTTCTTCTTCTTCTTCTTCTTCTTCTTCTTCTTATTATTATTATTATTATTATTATTATTAGTAGTAGTAGTAGTAGTAGTAGTAATAGTGGTAGTAGTAGTAGTAGCAGTGGTAGTAGTATTGCTCTTATTATCATTTTTGTATGTTATGTTTCCTGTTTTGTATCATGTAGACCTGTGTCTTAACTATGTTCCTTAGGTCTTATAGGAAAATTGCCATTTAATTGATAGCACTTTTCATATTATATGTGATGTACCTATTATTATTATTATTATTATTATTTGCAGGTGAGAAGGCGAATTTGTCTGATGAAACCTGATGAGTATTGACAAATTCAATATAGATGTAAAAATGAGATAAATGTAAATATAAATGAAGTTAATGGTGAAACAGTCGAATGCGAAGATTATGCAAGTATGGTGTCAAAACTGTTAATGACGATATGACAGAAGAAGCAGTGAATGCATCCAATGTTCATAAGAGAGAATTTTTAAAAATCAGAAATAAACATAGATTTAAAAATAAAGTCAATGTTGGAAATTTTACTTAAGCAAAAGACTCATGAAAAAAAAAAAAATTGAGATCACTGAAATAACAACTTGATCTATTCAGCTGCAAAATTCCTGAAGTCATAGTGGGAATATTACATAAATATAAGAAACGCAGGTGACTAAATAATAAAACAAGATGGAAGTTAAACATCGCGAAAAATATAAAAGGGATGAGAACACGAATATATATTTTACAGGATCTTCATAAGATAAACGAACTAAAATCTGGACAATACGTAAAGTTACGAAAGCATATCAATTGCAGAGTGAAGTACAAATATCCCAATTGAAAGAAGAACGGAAACCAAAAAAACAAATATCGAAGCTAAACCAGAATATATTCTTAGTTTCAAGAAATGTGAAAAATTCTATAAACAAATCAAGAAATGTGAATCAAAGGTAAAGAAATTGTACAGATATATGAATAAAAAAAGTTACAAAATAGAAAATGTCACAGAAAAGAGGAGTATACCTTATTCGGAAATAAGATATGGGGAGAAGACAAATGTCACAATGAGGATGCTAAGTGTTTTAATGATCTGGAAGAAAAAGCCAAGAAATATCCAAGATTAGTGGCAATATATTGCATCAGATGTAATAATATGTGTTAACCCTCGCACAGAAATGAAATTGGAAGAGGATTGGAATGTACTAAATTCCAAACCTCTTGCCTCATACATGCTCTGACACTCATATCATTATGGCAACATTATTTATTCAAACTTTTCCTTACGTTCATAAACACCAAAATGTCTGCCCCAAGGTATCTTATACTTCTTACGAATATATTATAGAGAAAACCGAAAAACTATAGACAAAATACAAGTTTGAGAGCATCTAACAAATTGTTAAATTCCCTATAATCATAAAGAACTCAGAGACATTTGGAAGTAAACAATATATGTTCTAGTGAGTCAAAAGTTATTCACATGGGCTAATGTAAAATTATTTTCGTAAACATTAACAAAAAATCAAAAACAAAATAGTAGTATGGATAGACTAGAAAAGCGTCTTCAACAGTATCTCTGACACGTAGATAATCAAGGCATTTGAAGTATAAAAACACCACAATGAAATATAGATTTTATTCGACATATGTCATTCTGGGAAGTCTGTTACATATTGTAACGATATACTACTCAGTAAATGATTAGTATACCGTTACACTATGTAACAAACAATAAGGCGATAATCTGTTTCATGCGAAAGACAATATTGTCCCTGTGACTATTGTGTGTAGCATGAAACAAACGGTACCTGTCACAGTTTTGAAATAAATTCCCATCGCCCTAGAAACATAAAAAATATACACACTCAGTTACAAGTGAAAAATTAAAAAATAAATTCTTTCAGAATGACAAATAGTAAACAAAGACGCACGCATATATTGAACATTAGAAACGTTTTTACACACATTTGTCTACTTATAAAAAGGAACAGCCAAACGTTGTTTTATCCAATTCTAATGATGATAAGCATAAACTTCTAAATGATGACAAACAGATAGATGGTAAAAAAATATATTGGGAGCCCGTAGCATGTGAATACCGACGAAAATAAAGAAAATGTAACTGTTATATTGAAATTATAATTTTATTATGATTAAATAAAATTTATGTTATATATTTGTGCATCTTATGATTGCAAATAAATAAAACGAACTTTGGTCATCCATATATATATATATATATATATATATATGTTTGAATTCATGTATGGGCGACCGGTTAGAACGTTCGCATTTGACCTGGGTTCTAATCACATTATGGTCGATTTGATAGAAAGTAGACTTCCTGGTGTCATCGGACTGGAGGCTTGTGAGTGAATTGGGTAGACGGATCCATTGGAGGCCGTCAATTGCTGTGCTAGCCAGAATTAAAAAGTCATCGTGACCGAGGGCTTCAGTGTATTGCTCACGCTAGATAACAAGCTCATTCACAGAAACATTGACTAAAGATTTCTCAGCATAGCATAAACCACAGTGCAGGCGTCTGCAATAAGGATTGACTAGCCACCCTAGTAGATGGATATCCTCGAATACGCGTGGCAAACTATTTATATATATATATATATATATGTGTGTGTGTGTGTGTGTGTGTGTGTGTGTGTGTGTGTGTGTGTGTGTATGTATTATAGACGATTTTAAACTATATGCAAGTAATGTTGGTGAAGGTTTTAATTTCAACAATGCAATGTGCATGGAATTCTGTCTAGATGAATATGCATATATCCGCTTCAAGTGAGGAAAGCCTATAAGTGGCGAGAATATAAATCTTGATATAGATACTGTGATTGAAAACTAGAACTGGAAGGCAATGAAAATTCAATTCGAAAAATATAATAAAGGCCGTTAACACTCTTCCTCAGCCAGATGTAAATTGTAATAATATAAATTGGAACTAAAATAAACTCATGTAAAATGATGCAAAATTTCGCGAACAACTCACGTGCAATAGAATGCACCAGCCTATCGGAGTTGTTGACTTCCATTATCTTCCAAGGATCAGTGGGGTTAAGGGCATGATTCAACTTTAATTGTATTACAAAATTTCAAGAATATATACTTTATAATTATTTTGAATTTATAATGTATTGAATGTTACAAGTCATAATGTTATTCTGTATCAGGCAAGCGCATAATATTCCACATTTCGAGATAAATCTTGAGTACAATAGAGTAGTGATTTGCAACGTCAGTAATAAACCTAAAAAAGGATACCTCTTCTTCTTCAAAGAAAAATAATTGACAAAGATCAATTCGTTACTAAAAATGGTTATTGAGCTTAGGACATAAGTCCGAACCTTTTTTTTTCTTGTTGGACAAGACCAAAGCCTGTAAAATCTAAAAGAAATTATTAATTTAATATCTTGCAATATGTGGTATCTGTGATTAATACATAGAAACTATATATTAGCATCTCTGGATGCTCGTTAATCACTCCCAATAAGTATAAAATATCGATCAGTAGATGCAATAGAACATTTCGTGATGAAAAAAGATGAAAAAATATGAACATGATGAAGAATTATTAAATTAGCTAAAAGATGACACCATCATTTAACATAGCAATATACCAGACATTATACTCAAAGACAGGAATGAAACTGATGAGTGTACCAAGTGACAAAATAATCTCTCCACCGGTTTCTGAAAAACTAAGCATAACTAAAGAACCCTGAAATATTGAAATTGTGGCACATACAACTAAAATTGTTCCTGTTGTAGCTGTAGCTTTTTATCTTGTAAAGAAAGGAAATCATCAACCAATCAACAAATCCAATAATGCACTTTTTCCTCAGGAGGCCCAGACATATGACTAAAAATCAGAACACATATCCTGCTATGATTCTTGTCAATTTAATGTTTTATGTAAGTCGCTGTCATTTGTTTAATTAAGTAGAAACAAAACAAACAAATACAAAAGAAAAAAAGAACATACTTCGCTTTCTTTCGGTCATTGGTCATGAATCAGCATGTGATTATAAATTAGTTGCATGTAAAAGAGAAAGTGTTATTATTATTATTATTATTAATAATAATAATAATAATAATAATGTACAAGAAAACAAATAAGGATATCCCAGTTTAAGAATGGAAAAATATTACCAATAATAATGTAAGACAGACTCTAACGAAATCACCACACTGGAACTCACTGGGAAATGACAAGTTACCCACATTTTGTCTTTATCTCATGACATCAATCCATAAAATTATTGCCCAAAATTTATCAATGTTAATGTATAAACCAAATGGAATTCCAGAATGAATCACTGAAAGTATTACATATCTACTACCAAAAACGGTGAAATAGATAAGCCAATATATTATGGATCAATAACGTGCTTGTCCAACAGATATAAATTGATCACAATTGTCCTGATGAATTGTACTTACCTTGGAACAGAAAGGAAGACGAAATGCTTCTGTCGGTTAAAAAGATCAAATGCTAATAAATAAAATGATCCTGAAAAATTCCGGGAAAAAAGACAGACATCTAGGTTCATCTTGATAGATTACAGGAATACCTTTGACAATGTACCAAACTCTTGGATACTTAAGGCTTAATAATACTAGTATGAGGATTCAGCTTTACGGTAAATCCAACTTAACATCATTTGTTTTATTTCAAATTTGTGTGTAACGAATATAAAACTAATGTTCTATCCTGGTTTGTGAACGATTCGTCAAGACTCGTGAGGAATTTAGGCTTGAAATCATTAAGTGCCAGTGGTATTAGGAACTCTATGAACACCTAGTTTATTACATTACATTTTAAATAGATAACATATATGTGGTACTTGTCGGTTGGTAATGAATTTATCATCATTTGTATAGTTTTTATGTTGATATATGCTATTTATTATATATATGCTAGAGGCATGGCGGAATAATGGAGTGAGGAATCGGTGAGCCGTGTTCTAATTCCAGTCGAATCAATTACATTCACTTAGGTGCTAATACCATTGGGAAAGTTTTCGCCTAGGCGTTTACCACGCATGGTAAATAAATGATTTCAATGCTATTCAGTGAGTAAAATTTTGGATAGTCGTGTGATTTCACGATTTCTTAATTCAGAATATTGGGGAAGCCTCTAATACATCGGAGCGTTTTATAAGCAGCGAACACGGTAAAACAAAAAAGCGAGGACTTGAAAATTTTCACCTGACAGAAAACGGCGTCAATTTAATGAGAGAAAAAAATACATAAAAAGTGCATCTATTTTTAATGTTTAAAATATCAAATATATATTCTGCTATTATTATAATATATATATATATATATATATATATATATATATATATATATATATATATATATATATGCGTGTTTATGAAACAGTTTTATAGCGCGTGCGATGGGTGAATTGTCATCTAAATTACGCAAAATTTAAACAAATTTAACAAATATATTTACCAAAATTACACTAAAATATCTTGGAATATTAAACATTAAATGTACTTACCAAAATCGCCATTGGCTTCAACAACGGTTTCCATACGACTTTGAAATCTCTTGGTTCACTTCTGGGTGGTTTTCCTTGTAAAGTTGGGGAATGCTGCCATAATCAGTTCATCTTTGGTGTTACAAGGAATTCTCTTGTACTGTTGTTCAGTAATCAAATCAGTTGCACTCTGAAGGGTGACGTGGCCAGAATGAAAGTTTCTGGTATGGTCGCAGAAATTGTCAACAATGACTGGGTTCTCCGATTTATGTTGTATTGTGCATATTCATTTTGCTAGATATATGGATTTCTAGCAGCTACCCTTTTGACTCAGGGCAATGTTACCTCCAAAAGCACTTTAAGTGGCAACTGTGTTTACACTGATGCTCTGTGGAAAGATGAGTGTAGGCATATAGTACATTCCAATCCTCTTCCAATTTCATTTCTGTGCGAGGTAGAAAATCTCTAGAACATTTTATTAGTTAAAAGAGATATTTTCATATACATTTTAAAATTTAGGCAATCGTGTAAATATATTTCGTATTTTAATGTTGCATTTATACGAAAAAATTTACGTACTGTTGGTCTTAACCCTTTTTTAATTAATATGCAAATAAAATTTAGACAGATAAATGTTAAAATACTGTGTCAAATGTGTATTTCTGCGAGCTTACTACAAAATCGGTGGCTTATGGCCATAGCAAATTGAAAAATCGGTTTACGTTAAATCAATGAAGTTAAGCAACGCCAAAATCGATTCCTAGAGGGGTGACCACTTGGGAATACAAGTTGTTGCACGCTTGGATGCTTTGGAAGAGTAATGGATAATAGATCACAATTGTTAATCGGAGGGCTAAGTTCCAATTCGATTTTGGTTCATTATATTCCGTTTCTTAAAAATCCCATTAAGAATGTTATGAATCTACATCTTTTCCACACAGGTGTGTATTAATTAGTAAGTATTTTATCACTAAATCATTATTATGTAAAACTTAATACAAGTAAAATATTTTCTGCTTTTAAATATTTCAATTATTGTTAATCCTTATAAAACGACTCAATCAATCAATTTTACAAAATCGCTCAACTCTATATATATGATGATCAATCATTATATTATATTGATAATAATTGAAGAAATTAATTTTTTGAATTTGTTCGAAGTCTGTTTTCTGAGTGTTCTCATTCGATTTATTAATTATGCATAGATGTATAAGAAGTTTCGCTTGAGAATGTATAATTAATATATATATATATATTCAAACACACACATACGCACACATACACACACACACACACACACACACACACATATATATATATATATATATATATATATATATATACACGCACACACACAAAAAATCCTCATTTGACTCAAGATTCATTAACCTGTAATTACATTATGCATAGGGTTAAATAACTGTATGTGCTTGATTCGGAGGTATCTGTTTCAAAGCTCGAAAATTGGTGAACTTCTATCCCTGATGAGGATATATACTATTTTCTTATGGGTTAATATTTGCATTACAAATTAATACACCAATGTCCTATTCCTCTCCACTGTTAATTTATGGTTTGAATATAATGAAACTTGGAAATATTTACATACTGGTGTTTCTATCTTTCTTAAATTGGTGTATATACAATAAGAAAAAAAATACAATTCATTTTAAAAAGACTCTCATAACGATTTAATCGTATTAATCGCTGTAATACAATGCAACTAACGAATCCATTTATCAAATAGTAAAATCCGGATCGCTTAACCACATCCGAAAGCATCAATGTTAACAAACAAGGGGACATTTATAAAGAAAATAATGATAATATCCAGTGCTTGATTTTCCGATCGTCAAACTTATTCTAGAAATAACATCTAATCAATATTTGGAAAAGCTATAATATTTTGAGAACTTCCTAAACCTGTTGAGTTAGAAACGGCAATTTTTTCCCTTTCGTTCAGAGAGTCACGATGGTCACCTGACGGCTGATAAAGTACTGCCGAAGGGACAGTTGTGAAGTGGAGCCCATATACGAAGGACATCCCTCGCCTAAAACGGTACGTCATATATGAAAACTACATGGCCCAGCAAAATTAATAGAGAGAACGCCCTAAGTTCGGTTTATCCTTCGGGAAATATAACATGTAAGGTTCCCTTTACTTACATATTGTTTTTTCATATGTTATAATTTTTTTCTGTGTGGAACACGTGTATATGTGTATATATCTAACTTTCTGTAAGATGTAACATTATAAACCTCTCTGAATAGTAAGCATGTTTATTATTCTTTTCCCATTCAGCTATTCCATTACATCCGTGAAATATCGGTGTTCTTATATCATTGACTAGCAAAAGAGCCAGGCTTTGACCGGGGATGTAACAGTAAGAGATAGATCAAGTATCGACCATCATAAAGACTGAAAAATAAAATTGACAAAGATTATTGTTTAAGGTTAATGGACACGCATGTCTTAATTAATTTTTTTTTTTTTTTTGCGAATTGGTCAAAGCCAAACTCAAACAAAAACATTGTTTTCAATCGTTATGAGTCTACCGATTAAACAGAATTTTATTATAAACAATTGTCTTGTAAATGGAATTTTTAAAGGATTCTGAATGTAAAAAATAAAGAAAAAAGTGTGCAAGACAATAAGAAACACTACCTGCCAAAAAAAGTGAAGTTTTGTTGAAATCGGTTGAAAAATATAGGTTATCCGATCCCATATATAAACGAACACAGACACACACAAACAACCTGGGTTTTATAATAAGTATAACTCGAGATGAGTTGTCCCCCTTTCAGCATGGTGACCGAATCGTGTTTTATCGTGTTTTCAAATTGATTTTGTGCAAAAAAATGTGTTTTTCCACTTTTTGGCGCTGTCAGAACCACCGCAATGTAATTTTAGGTAGTCCTGTGAAGTTTTGTTGAAATCGGTTGAAAAATGTAGGAAATCCGATCCAATATATAAGCGTACACACACACACACACACACACACACACACACACACACACACACACACACACACACACACACACACACACACACACACACACAAAACCTGGGTTTTATAATAAGTAAGATACACCAATGCCCATTACGGAAAAAACGTAAAGAGAAAAACAAATTTTCTTCCCAGCACTGTTGTTACAAACCAAATATTTTGCAGAAATTCTTTAATTTATTTTAAATAATTGATGCATTTAAACAATGATAGTAATTGAAATGGATGCTGAAATGTTCCTGTATAGAAACAGGTAACTTTACCATCAACAGTAACACAAAATCATTGCTGGATGAATGTAATCTTAACGCTTATTTATACAGGGATAATTTTATCATAAATTCTCTTCTAATATCCATGTATAGAAAACAGTGTTCTCCAGGATAGTGTATACATAGTAATGAATTAGTCAGTGTAAAGTATCATTGGGTAAGAATGTCATATTTTATTTCCACAGATTATTATGGTGAACTATTTGGAGATATTTGTAATTGATTATTAAAATACATAAACATAGAAAACTTTTTTTAAAAATAGTTAAAAAAAAAGAGATTTCAATGAATGCATGGAATTGAAATTTTAACAATAATTTAGCACTCACATTTTCCAAAATGTATCTGGGAATAGCATAATATAAATGAAACTTGTTATTCTGCATTTGTTTGGCGAGATAAACCTAAACTTGTGTATCAAATACAAGAGCCAATGTGGTTAAATCAGTTCCGTCAATTCCCCCATTATTGGTTTTAATTACTATGGCACAGTTATTATTTTCTAAATAGTTTTGTTTTTTAACGCCGCATTGTTATTTTGTTCCATTTATTCAACGTATGCTCTTACAGTAAGTATTACAAACTCCCTACACCCAATACTATTTAAGAAAACACATGTGTTTGTTACACATGAATAGAGGAGTAAAGAATTCAGGAAGAATTAATTTCCATAAATAATTCGTAATGACAATATATGAGAAAATATTCATCAGATGTTGTTGCAATTCCATTTGAGAGAGTAATCTCCTGAGAAAAACACCTAAATACATATATTATTTAATGCATGTATGTATGTAAGTCTGGCACACAGTATAAAAATATCAACATATTAATCAGCGGAAATGTTGTGTCGAATGTTATTTAAAATAGAAAGAAGCCAACTTGAATCCCAGGTATGTTTAATTACCTGGGTTTGGATTAAACGCTGCTACTATTTAGACATCCAGAAAACTGCATTTTAACCAGACACATGAAAACAAATCAGCAACAATTAACAACAAACCCACTGACAATGGCTAAATAATTTGCCGACAGGGTTTGGATCAATACACAATACGGGCAAATTTTACGCTCCCTTCTTCCCACCAAATGAAAAAATTAAGATTATTCGGAAATTAAATAAAAATATCTTTAACTTTTCCTTGAATTTCATAATTAAATAAAAATGTTTGAAAGAAAGCTTGCTGAGAAAATGTACAACATGTATGTATGAAAGATTGAGCACGCGGATGCCTGATTTAATTGTTGGAATGCAGTAGGCATTATAATTATTTGAATTAAATAAAAGTACCAAGATCTGTTCCATCCTCAAGCGATTTTTTTTTTTTTTGGAATCAAAACCAATCAGACCTTGGGACTTTAATTCAAATAATTATATTGAAGATTTCGGCTCTTGTTTTGAAGCATGATAACTCTTATGTAGCGTTGGAATCATATTTTTAAATAAATAGTTGTATTTATACTCTACTTTTATATCAAGAACAATTTTTTTAAAATAATAACAAAAATAATAAAGAACTTTGGATTGTTTACCTAACGAGTTCTTTCCTATTTTCTATATATTTTTACACACACACACACATATATATATATATATGTATGCATATATATATATATATATATATATATATATATATATATATATATATATATATATAATTATTTATTTAAAAAATTTATAACATAAATATGTTATAAAATCACTACAAAAAATAGCCATTTTGTTTTTATCAAGTGATGATGTTGAATGTAAAATAAATAATAGATTTATTTTACATTCAACATCATCACTTGATAAGACACCGAGAGTGTTGAAACAAAATGGCTATTTTTGTAGTGATTTTATAACATATTTATGTTATAAATTTTTTTAAATAAATAATTTTATCTGCTCTACTTTGTATTGAGCACTCTTTTAAGAATAGTATTTGTTGGTTACTGGAATTCATTCCGTATATACCAATCACATACTTGGGTATATAAATATATATATATATATATATATATATATGTGTGTGTGTGTGTGTGTGTGTGTGTGTGTGTGTGTGTGTGTGTGTGTTTGTGTGTGTGTGTGTTGGTGTGTTTACGAGTTTAATAAATATCTAAAGTTTTCTCGCACTTCCTTCTGCACATATTGGGTATAATGCTGTTATATTATCGAAGTTTGAGCTTGACAATACCAGGTTTGATACTGCTATTACAGTCGCCCATAGGAGAAACTATGAACAGTGATCTGGATATGCAGATAAGATGCTACCTCATCTATGATAACTCACGTATTCGACATTAACAATTTCTCGAGCTTGCTCATCTCCTCAGTGGTGGAAATTGACGGGCGCCATACACCATCTTCTTTCCCAACGATTGGTCGGATACTTTTAAACTTCTCTTCTACTCATTCCCACATCTTCGTGTTAGAGAACTGTCGCCGTAATGTTTTAAAACCTTCCGGTGAATTTCAGAAACTGACACAACATCCGACCAGAATAATCGAACCTCTGTTTTTTTTTTTTTCATCCTTAGCGTAAACTGCTAGCGGAGGTGTCATGTTTCCACTGTGACAACAGACAATAAAACAGGAGTGATTAAAATCAGGATTCGATCACGTGTCCGCAATAGTGTCAACTTTGAGCACAAATGAGCAGACGGCAGGGATATGTTATGACGAAGGAGCTGTTAATGTTTGACTCTCGTACTTATATAAGTAGATATTTGTGAATATGAGATATACGGTAATTTATTTGGCGATAGCAGTATGTGTTTATTATGGATATTGTTCATGCAGATGCTGTATTCGCTTTGTGAATCATCGTGTAAACTGCCAGCAAATGATGTTTACTTCGTAGTAGATGCCAGGGTGAGAAGATATTCATTATTAATTCTCAATTTATTTGGTTAGCGCTTGAAAGAAATGGATAAAGAAAGAAAGAAAGAAAAAATATCCAGAACTTAAAGAAAAAAAACAAAACAAAGAAAGAATGAAAGAAAACACTTTAAGGCAAGTAAAAATGAAGAACAAACGTAAGTTTAAAGTTACGGATTAAAGAAATGCACTACAGTCTTTTTGGACATTTCCAAGTGTAAATCTTTATTTTCGTACATGAAATGTACAAAAATCAGTTTCGCTTTGCTGCATTTTAAATATATCGAAGTCAATGGAAAGAATATCCTATTCGCTCTATGAGCAGAACGGACAACGCAAATATTTATAGTGCCATATTCAAGTTTTACCTCTAATTTTATTCGAATAGTTTATACTAGCAAATATTTAAGTAGTGTTTTATATGGCGTAAGTCAATCGATTTCCAATTTAAAAAATCCCTTAAAATAGAGAAATATAATACACAAATTAAATTTCCTAAACGTGACCTATAATATCAGTACCCTTAATCTTCAATGCTCTTTTGCTATGCCACCAATGACACCGAATTTTAAATTTTTACATTAGATTGACTGAGTAAAAACACATTTATAGTGGAAGTAAATAAAGTCTATAAATTAGTCATGGAAGCATAATTTAACATGTCAAATAACAAATATTTATTCTGCATCGTTATCTACTTAATTATCCATGCACTATATGAAAGGTAAAATTTATTCTGAAAAGAAATAATAATATTCAGTGAGAAATTGAGATAAAATACGTATACACACGCGCGTGTACCCATATACAAAGGTGTATATAATTCAAACACAATCATATATATATATATATATATATATATATATATATATATATATATATATATATATATATATATATATGAACATTGAATTAAACACTTAGAGGCGACAAGCTGTTTCATTCTAGACGCAATTCTTTTGTCTTTATTCATTTATACATATGCGTAAAATATATATATATATATATATATATATATATATATATATATATATATATATATATTGCAAACACAAACGTATATTACACACAAATATACATATGTGTTTGTGTATGTATGTCTGTATATAGGATGCATGGTTAAATTGTCATCAATATTATACAAAAATTACATCTCATTTCAAAGATATAATTACCCAAATTACAAAAAATGTATTGATATAAAAAAGAGTAAATATATTCAATAAAATCGCCAACGACTTCAAGCACGTCATCCAGACGACTTCCGAATCTCCTGCATTGCCACTGGATTGTCTCCTTTTTTATGTTGGTGAATACTGTCATAATTCTTGACTTCAGTTTATTGTTGATGTTAAATGTAAGTTTTATTTTCTATTTTTTCGCCCTAAACCTAATAATGAAGTGGGTTGCGGTTTGGAGTGTTAGATGGCGAGATGTAGTCGGAGAATTTCTCTGACAATCATGACTATGTTCTCCTGATAATTGTACTATGATGCAGAGTCATGTTGCAAGACATGAAGTTTTCCAGCAGCCACTCTGCTGACACAGGACAGTACTATCTCCTCGAGTCATTTGATGTAGGCTTCCGTGTGGAGTCTCAACAACAAAATCATGAGTTCTTTACACATCAGAACGATGAAGGTGCCCTTTCCGAGGTGCCATTTTTTCTTAATCTCGATTAGACTCAGATAACTCTTTCCGATTCCCCTGCCTCCTTTGACACCCAAATACACTGAAATGTTAGTATTGGAGCTTCTGGCACGAATATCACAGAGTACATTATGCCGTTTCCAAATTTCTGGCGGAGTGCATTGCGTTATGGTGCTCTTTTACTCAACTGAACCTGCTATAATATCGACAAAATCCAAAAAAATATGCGCGAAATTAAATATAAAATATAGCGAAAACTTACAGATGACACCACCAAAATAAAACCGAAACTGCACAAAATTTCACGTTTACTTATGATCACTCGACTTACGAAAGCCCGATGACGAAACGCGTCGTCATAACGAAGTATTGTTTTCTTTTTTTCTGGTTTTGAATATCGTATAACTTTCACTCATTGTCGACATGGAAAAAAAAAAAACAAAAACACACTTACTCAAAAAGAGTTATTAATATCCAAAAAGAGACTTTCGCAGGAGTCTTTTTAAAATTTGAGTAACTATATAACATTTCGTTTTTGTTTATCAAAACTTTCCTTGATAAAGTCAGACGCCGAAGGGCGACGGCAAATTGAAATTATTGCTATGCTATTGTCTATTTTATTCCATTTGTCTTTTGCTAAATATTTTTAAGCAAAACAGGAGTGCCACTAGAACGCAATGGGTTACAGAAGATTAAGAATAGTAGTAAAGAGTCGTGTTGGAGTCAATGCTACAGAGATGTACGGAGAATAATATCATGATTTCAGATGTCAACTGGCATTACGCTTGAATATATGAAGATTATAGGTACCAGGAAAGGAAGCAACTGGAATGGAGTTCCACAGACGGCAAGTGCGATAGTAGAAACTGTTTGAATAAAAAAAAAACGGTTATATTTAAACGTTTCGACATAGAATGGGTTGGACTGAGATACCGGCCTAGCAGCAGGCTGAAATTCTTGCAGTCTGGGAACCAGCGAAAGTTGTTCGTCGGAACAGTTGCCGTGAAAAAAGTTGTAGAAGCGACAGAGTGAAGGCACGTCACGTCTGTGAACGGGTGTCAGATCAGAACATATGGCATTGCATATTCGTCTCTGGATTTTTGTCGTAGACCAGACCATCCATGAGAGCAAGATATCTAAAATATATATATATATATATATATATATATATATATATATATATATATATATATATATATATATATATATATATATAATTTAGATATAATTTGGAAATAGGAAGTATTAAAGAAATCCCATCAGTGGGTAATAAATTTGGTCCTCTATTTATAGAGAAAAAGATAGACATCGCTTTGTATAAAGAACACTGCAATTTCTTTAATCTAAAATCTAAAATCTTGAGTAAGTGTAGACATAGGAAACACTGGTTACTAGTATAGGTTTCTTCTCTATCATATATAAATATGTATTATACCGTCCCGTTGTTTATTTATTATTATTATTATTATTATTATTATTATTTGACACATGTTTATTTTTTTGTTGTAGGCTATTTATAATCTTTTCTAATGTTTCAGTTTGGCCAGCGTACCGTGACGATCCGCGTAGGTGTAACCTAGTAGGTTTGCCTGGCTCTTTAGGATCATTGTTAGATTTGTTCTGCTTAGTGTATTGAGCACATTCCTTAGTTATTTTGCTTTACTCGTGTTGGAGGTTTTATACTTTGGACTCTGAGCTTGGATTCTGAACGATAGTTTTCGCCTGATTTACATGTTCTTAGTTATTTCTCTTTTTATCCCTTACTTTTCCTTGTTCATTTACAAGCTAAAACACCTCAGGTTTTTCCAGACGAGTCTAATTACTTATATTTACTAATTTATTATATATATATATATATATATATATATATATATATAGATATATATATATATATATATATATATATATATATACGTGTGTGTGTGAGTGTGTGTGTGTGTGTATGTATGTATGTATAAATGTGGTGGTGTCTCTAAAACTCTACATAGAATCCTTTTCCACATATCGGTACGTAGATGACATCATATTTTAATGAAGTCGATTAAGAAGATATCTTTCAGTTTTCCCGCATATAAATATCTGTTCTAGTATCTCATGACTATATAGCATTTGAAATTTAAATAATCCACAACAACGTTCATATTAAGCCTAAAATCTGAGTCATATTTCTATGTATACTTAAAATATACCATGTAACTTTATGTTTACAATATCCGATCTCATTATAACAATGTACTATAAAAGATTTCGCTCTGCAGACATTTATTTTGCAAAACAATTGAAAGTTTACTATATTGAAATAATATTGATATTTAAAGCTTGTCTTTCAATATAGATATCCAATGGCAAAACAGAAATACCGCAGTTAACTCGGTTCCTCATTCAAATATTCTCAGACTAAGAAATGTATTTATTGAATATATATATACATACATATATATATATATATATATATATATATATATATATATGTATGTATGTATAGTGAGATCGAAATAGAAGGAAACGTCTGTTATTTTAATGTATCGAGTGAAAAGCTGAAAATGCTGGGAGGCTTAGCTCTATTTTAATTTCAGAAATAACGGCATCCGGCGAGACTAGATGCTGAATATATCCGTTATCTTTTCGGCTTGCTACCGCTACCTTTTTTTTAGATTTGATATATGTTTTTTTAACATTCGATTAAATCTATTTAATTGATATAAAGAAATTTAGCATAATAATACTCCACTTTAAAATGCTCATAAATAATTAGTAGATATATATGCAGATGTTACCACAGTGTATCGGAACAGCTTTCATCTGATATACTTCACAGACCACAATGAGGAGAAGACTGGCTTGTATTGATAAATACAGTGGAAGACAAACTAGTAACATTGAGGAGGCACTAATGTTGCGTTAATCTTGATGACAGGAAATAGCATCATAGGTGTTTGTTTTTTTTTTGTTTTTTGTTTGATCTCGACCTCTAATAGAAAGTGTATATACGAACTAGTGCAAAATCTGCTTGAATAATTTTCGGTTTCTTGAGTGGCATTACAAAATAACTTAATTATATTACCGTACTCTATTTTTATAAGAGGCAAATGAAGCCCATGATGGAGTATGATAGACTCATCTGGACCGATGCTGCCTAATAACCATTTTCTCTCTTCGACGGCGCCCTGGGTAAGACGATAAATTATATCCAACCCCAAACCTTCTGATCAGGAGATTTTGAGGAGTGTGGAACCACCTATTAATTGATGGTGTTCTCAGCTCCGCCCTGACCCACGCTGGTAGCGACTGTTACGATCCTTACAATGGACATATACTTAAACCCACCAAAAATATTCAAGACACTGTTGAATTGTACAATTAGGTTTTAATTCTAGCAAAAGATTTTAGAGGAAAAATTATTACCAGCAACACATTTTTGAAGAAAATACATATGACTCGCAATATATTTTCAAAAGAAAAAATATTATCAGCAATACATTTTTTAAGGAAAAAATTATCAACTATATATTTCTGTAAATAATTATTACCAGCAATAAATTATTTACAGCAATACATTTTTTGAAAAAAATAATATCAGCAATAAAATCTTGTCGACATTAAATGTCCAATTGAATTTGAGATGCCGTAAATAAAGACAAATCAAACCAAACCATCTTCGAAGGAGTTAAAAACCGCTTACGCGATCTTGTGGGTAATGAAAAATTCTGCAACCCTCAAGCGAAAATATTCTATCCTCTCACTATTAATATAAGAAAAAGATGTTAGAATAATGAAAAGCTTTTGTTTCACCAGATGAAACATTCATGGCTAGGACTCGGCAAGAACTATCACTGATGAGAAAAAGTCCCCATTCACTTCGTACATATTTAACAAAGACCAAGTACCACACAGATATCTCCTTTCCTGAAATTAACTTCTGCAATAAAAATAAAATCACGATCGAGAGGGTGATCCTCTGACATGCATTTAGTAATTAATATCTCCTCTCATTAGCTTTCAACAAGCACACTGTAAAACATCTACTTTTATCGGTTCATAAGGCGTGTATTGGTTGACCTAATATATATATATATATATATATATATATATATATATATATATATATATATATATATATATATATATATATATATATTCAGAGAGAGAGAGAGAGAGAAATTGAGAATGAGAATTATTCATCAACTTTCCATAATTTTGTAGAACCTCAAATTAGCATGGAATATCCATGACAATTTTTGACAAATATTGAAGTATTGAATTTGAAATAATGAATGAACAGTGATGCCCTCTTATATAAATGTCAAACATTACTACAAACTACACCATAAACATTTAACACAGAACGCATTTATTGACACTCTTGTCTCAATAATCAATTTAATGACATTTATTCTTGATTATAGCTTATAATCGATGACATTTTTCCTACTTTCTTGGCAATATCTTCTAGTTCCTCCAAATTAGACAAAACTATATTCTTTCTCCATTTATCCTCAAATGTGCCCACAAAATTTTGAATATAGTTTCGATCATGACTTTTTGAGTGACAGACCAATAACCTAATGTTACTGTCATACAAGAATATTGTAACATATCGTGTCTTTCATTGTCATGTTGGACCATTCAGCGAGACCCCAAAGGCTGCTTTCGTGCACATTGTTGTATAATATTTTTTAAGAATATGCAAATACTGCTCTTTATCCCCGATAATCGGTACTATCAATTGTCCTTCTTATCTAAAATCATCAAAATATCCCAAGACCAACTCAGAATGTGTTCATTTTCGTGCACACACACACACACACATATATATATATATATATATATATATATATATATATGACACATTAAGTTACTTAAAACTGTGCATAATTTATTATATGCATATATATATATATATATATATATATATATATATATATATATATATATATATATATATATAATTGTGCAGTCTTAAGTAAGTTAATATGTAAATCAGTATCCAGTTGCTCTTTATTGTGACTGAAATCTAGAAAAATATATATTTGGTTGATAACACATTTAAATTCATACCATTCCTTGCTTTGGTGTATCTAAATTTATTTAAGCATCCCAAATATATCTAGCCGTATCTTTGCCTGCATCAAACTGAACCATTAATCTAATAAAACATCGAATCACTAATATAGTACGATGTGTGTGTGTGTGTGTGTGTGTGTGTGTGTGTGTGTGTGTGTGTGTGTGTGTGTGTGTGTGTGTGTGAAAAATGTGTGTATATAAATATGAATAAATATATATATATATAATTATTTATATATTATATACGCGGTACTTCTTAGAAAGGGCTCAATATCAGAGATAGAGCTAACATATTTGGTTGGATGGATGTGAGTTTGTGACCCTGGGTTTCACGCTTTGGCGATCGTCATATATATATATATATATATATATATATATATATATATATATATATATACAGGGGTTGGACTGTATAATTGTAACAGTTACAAAATCCACTTCTATATTTCAAGTACCTATTATATTAAGAACTTTAACTAAAACTTCGTAATTGCAGGGTATATATATTTGTAAATACATTTATTTATCTAACTTATTGTCTTTGTCTTTTTTATTTTTAGAATTTAGTAAAATTTAAGCTAAATGCGTGACCTCGCAGAGTTGGAAAAAGTGCAAATTTTGGAGCTCGCATTGCAGAAGCCTCAATCACTAAGGTTGCTGAACTGTTTGGTTTTTCATGAGCTACCATATCAAGAACATTGATGCAATTCAAGAAATAGGGCAAAACCTCTAGCAACCGTAGCAATTCGCGACGGACTTGCAAAATTACTGATAGGGACTGACATGCATTAAAACGCAATGTGGCAAAAAATCATCGGACAAATTGTGAAAAAATGACTGCTGAGTTGAATAACCATCAGGATAGTTCAGTTTCTACGAAAACTGTTCACCATGAAGCTGCACACCATGGAAGAGCCGTTGTGAGAAAACCTCTTCTCTCCACTCGCAACATTCAATGCCTGGTGTGCAGACCAATGGAAGCAAGTCATATACTCAAACAAGTCCAGTTTTTCTCTTTTCCCAACTTCAGGGCGAGTTTATGTGTCGGGGCAGCCCAAAGAAGCTAAGAACCCTGGCTGCCTTCTTCCACCAGTGAAGCATGGAGGTGGATCTGTGATAATTTGGGTAACATATCATGAAAATATCTCAGTTCAATGGTAGAATGAACAGCAAAGTTTACCTGAACATTTTGTGAGATCATGTTCATCAAATTTCCAATACTATATTCCCTATGGAGACTGCAACTTCCAAGACGGTAATGATCCAATACATACCGCTCGAGTGGATAAGAATTGGTATGAAGAGCATGAAAGTGAGCTAGAACACATGGAGTGGCCTCACCAAACTCAGGATATCAATATTATTGGACATTTTGGAGCAACAAGTTAGGAACCGCTATCCTCCACCGTCTTGTGGTAAAAAGCTGGAAAAAGTTTTAATGGAAGAATGAGTGAAAATTCCTCTGGATAAAGTCGGGAAGCTGTATGATTACATTCTTAGACGTATTAAAGCTGTCTTTGAGGTTAAAAGAGGACCAAGTCCATATTAAATATTTTTTCGTTGAATTTTTAACAAGTGTTACAATTATTTTCTCCAAATCCTATATATATATATATATATACATATATATGTGTGAGTGTGTGTGTGTGTGTGTGTGTGTGTGTGTGTCGGATTGAGGAATCAGAGTGTTGAGTTCAAAATCAAGTCGAATCCTTCGTGCTAATACCCTTTGGAAAGTTATTAATCCTCTTCCTCTCCTTCCAGCTATAGGTAGATAGCAAGACAGACCTTGGATGGCAACTCGTCTAGGAGAAGAACAAATATGAATTGAAAACCTGCGGGGGTCGTTTAGGAATTAGTGTAATGTAAGTACACCAGGTCTCTGAATTTGGCCCTTCAAAAAGTTGGTTCTTCATAAATTCTTCAACGCTTTAAACAAAACATATGTGCTGGATTCTAGGATGTCGGTTCCTAGGAACTGAGCTGCTTTACCCTCATGCGTGGAATACGACGGGGAAGTCCACCATACATACATACATACATATATACATATATATATATATATATATATATATATATATATATATATATATATAGATAGATAGATAGATAGATAGATGTGTGTGTGTGTAGATAATACTAACAGTCGATATATATATATATATATATATATATATATATATATATATAGATAGATAGATAGATAGATAGATAGATAGATAGATAGATAGATAGATATATAGATATTTCCAAGAGGACAGAATCCAGGTTGAGATTAATGCCCAGCACAGTATAAGAAAATAATATAAAGGGCTCAAACACAAATATTCCATGATTTCAATTTATTATATTGAACTCGTAATCACGATCGAATTCATCAGACTTAAAATAATTATATATATATATATATATATATATATATATATATATATATATATATATATATATGCATAGAAATAGTATTGTAAGTATAACATTGAAAACTGCATAAAAATAGAGTTCAAAGATTCGTCTAAAAATTTAAGCGGTTGAGAAATTAAAATAAAACAAGTATTGAAATCCTTGAAGAAATTCTTGAAAAGCTTTCTGGGAAATGTTAAACTTGTTTGTAACCAAAAAAAAATATAGTTTCTTTATGAAGAAGGATATGAAGAACAGAGACATAGTTAAAAACCTGCTAGCTTATTAAGAATATTAGATCATAACATAAAAAAACTATCAAACTAAGAGATTTCAGTTAATACAACAAAGTTAAAAGAAAATGTATATGCTTCGTGAAGACCTTAATAATAAATAATTTAAAACCACAACAAGAGTACAACAACAAGAAAATTAGAGCACAGAGTATTAAATCTTTTTCGAGACTTCACGCTGCATGTGCACAGATGTAAATCAATGGACTGAGAATATTTACGTATGCGGAATCCGTCTGTCACAAGACACCATGTACCTGTACCCCCAAAAGTTATGCCTTAGCTGCTCATTGCAGCGCAGAATCTTTTATGTTTGTATATGTCCATACAAGATACATGCGAAGACGCTCTCCCCGAGTGTCACTCTATTTGTTTCTTTCAAGCACGTCTTTGTTTCTTCTCTGTCATTGTTGTAAATTGTGTCATAGGTGACGCCTTCCCACCTCTTGATGTCCAAATAGATAAGAATACATTCCAAACTCTAAATTGTATCTGTCAATAGGAGAATGCTGATGGTAGCTCCGTTACCTGGGTCAGGGTGTTGCTCATTAACACATAGATAACATCATGATTTAAAAAGCATTAAACATGATTATTCTAGTATTGTTGGCAGTACATTTTTAGCTCCTTTATATTTTTATAATAATCTGAATATAAATGCTGATAATTAACTTAAATCCTTGGGTAAGGCGTTCCTTGTTGTATTTGTACAATGCATATTCGTTAATTTAATATGTAAATTCATGCTTGTCAGTGTTTCCTCATATTCTATAAAGTTAATTGTTGGTCACATTTCCATACAATTTCAAATGAAACCAACTGATTGTAATGCTACCGAGTGTTTTCATTTATTTTTCGAATAGGAAATGAGACCTATATCTTTAAAAGTTATGTACTTGAGGAAAGATCTCAGTATTCAAAGTGAATTTCTTAGTAACAAAAGGTTTTTAAGCAATATTAACATCGAAACAGAAGAAAAATAAAATTTCAGTAGATTATTGAATTTGTGAGGACCACTCAAATATCAGTATGTATAGTAATGAAGAAATAATATAATCAAGAATGAGGAATACTATACGGATAAAATATGTATTTTGTGACAGTTATGTCTATATATTAATAGAATTTTGCTTCAATTATTTCATTTTGAAAATTAAATGTGATTTTTGTAAACAAATATTCACCACATACCAGACCGAAGAGAAAATCAAGGTGAACTTTTCACTGAAGGAGTTTGGCACAACTGATTAAAGAAGAGGATATCACGTGAATATGCTAGATAGATAAGGATTGGCCCGAAAATGTTAAGCGTAAATATCTTAATGTTATATAAATATGTTTCAAAATGTTTTAGGGAGTAAATTACTTGCATATATTTAACTAAAGATATCAAGTTACTATCATTATTAAAAAAAAAACATTTTAATTTCTGTCTGATCTTCTGTTATAAATATCTAAATTACAGATCGTAATATTCATTCATATGACAAAGTCGGAAAAGGCTCGGGCTCTTACAACATTTCACTACTACTGGCAGATCTTCTAATATCAGAGCGTGGAAAACCTACTTACAAGAGTGATGGGGAAAAAAGGAAAATATTCTAAATGAATTCAGCCTGATTAAAAAAATCCCAAATTCCCAGCATCCCTCATTTTTGCGCATGTGTAGGCCTATCGACATAACAAAATTTAGTCCGATGAAGTCCCGATGGACGAAACGTGCCACAAGTAAACACTTTCCAATTTGTCATACAATATCGCCAATACCATTCTTGATATATAAAAATATATATCGTTCTCGAGATTGTGAGTGCTTTCAAAAATATTTCCACAGAAAATAAGCAGAAGTATATCTAACGAATAAACATTATACAGAAGCATTGTTGCCATTTTAATGGATTGGAAATAAAGCTCTCTAATATTTGAACTATACGTACTTGAGAACGCTAAGTAAGTTGTAAAGGGATTAAGTTCGCGAGAACTACTCGCTGCCAACTCAGATACCAGGGAAGGAAGCAGCTCGGAGATAAGGACGATGCTACCCTGCAGCGATTGCATAATGGCCGGAAGCTGATTGAGGGCGTATTAAACAGAGAAACCCTGGCCACTTTGACTTGAATCTGTTCCAGAATAATGTTAATTCTA
Organism: Acanthosepion pharaonis; assembly: GCA_903632075.3. Lineage (NCBI taxonomy): Eukaryota > Metazoa > Mollusca > Cephalopoda > Sepiida > Sepiidae > Acanthosepion > Acanthosepion pharaonis. Next base: position 1,519,620 of record CAHIKZ030000278.1, read on the forward strand.
AGAAAGATATCCATCCAATAGCAGACGACTGCAGGCTAAAATTGTTGGTATTGACAAACCACTTTTATGAATAGTGAATACATCCAGTGTAAAATACTTTTATATATTTGCAAAATGCCATAACCCCTTTTGGCTATTTATTAGTGTTTTGCTTGCAGTGAGTAAAAAGCATATTTTGAAATTGAACATTGTTGAACATGTGAAGTTAGTACAATATTTATTACCAATCTGATCTCTTCAATATATATATATATATATATATATATATATATATATATATATATATATATATACACAGGGATCGATTTTTAAAGGAATAACATTTCCTTATGTCCAGTTAATATTTCATTGTTCATTTTCTGTACTTGTAGAGAGATTGATCTCATTTTTTCGACTGTCGGCAAAAGTGACTTTCTGCCTAAATGGAAATAAAATCATTAGGTTTGGTGATAGCTGATACGAAGACAGGTGTTGTGGTGAGGATGGCCCCCGTTTATCCACGCATCACCACTGAGATCTTTCTAGTCTATTTCCTTTACTGTGTATCCTGTGTGAGTGTGAGTGTGAGCGTGCGTGTATGTTGATTCATGTCCCAGCTAGAGGTGACACGCACGTTCACACACACACACATGCACACATACATATATATATATATATATATATATATATATATATATATATATATATATATATATATATATATATATATATATATATATATATATATATATATATATATATATATATATATATATATATGTCGTCACACATTATGAAATGGACAAATCCGGCAATTATTTTAAGACATTTTTATGTTTATACATTCTTGTTATAGATACAAATATTTAAGTAAATGCTCTGTTTATAATAAACAGTATTAAACAACATTTGCCGGCCTGAATATCCGAGAAATTTTTACGGAGGACGAATATTTTTTATGAAAATTTCTCGGACATTCAGGCCGGTAAATGTTGTTTAATACTGTTTATTATACTAAATTTATTAAGAATATAAAATATATATATATATATATATATATATATATATATATATATATATATATATATATATATATATATATATATATATATATATATATATATATATATATATATATATATATATATATAAGATAGAACAAAGCGATCATAGAACTGCAATGATGCCTTTTACTTATTATTTGTAAAACGACAAACTACTGTTAAAAATACAAAAAATAAAATATTGGATTAATTTCCCCTTGATTTCTCTATAGAATACAATTCAGGATAATCATTCTCTATGACGTACTGTGATCTCAGACTACCTACCTTTGTATCCAGTACATCAGTCTCACATGGGCGTTATTTCTGATTGAATTAAATAGCCTTGATCAGAAACTGAACTTTGTATGCCAACGAATCATTTCGAGCTGTTGACTATTACACCATAATCGAAAAAAAATAGTAAATATAGGATTGTAAGAAGACAGAATGCATTTTAGTTAATGGAAAGAAGAGTCTAAGTTGCGAATTACAAATAGGAGCCAGGAAAATTGAACAAGTACAAAAAGTTAATTTTAAAAATGTATCTTAATAGAGGACGGAAAATTCCAAACCGAAATCCGAAATGGCATTGAAATGGCGAACGATGCCTTCCACAAGCTAAGCAAAGCATAAACAAACATGCTGATTTCATTAGAAGGAAAGAAAAGATTAGTGATCTCTTATTTTATATCGATCATATTATAATGATATGAGAGTGAATCTTGGACTATCTCCTCACAGATCGAGACGAGTCTTCATTTAACAGAAATCTGATTCTACAGAATTGTCCGGAAAACACCATGGGCAGATGATGTGAGAAAAGTTATTGGTAAATTGAGTCAAAATATACAACTATACCTAAAATAAGTAACGGTGTACAAAATAGGATTGAGTGGTGTATTTGATGCTGAAGGGATATATTGAAATCAATTTTAACAGAGAAAATCATTGAATAAGGTAGATAACGAACCTAAGTATTTGGCTGTTAGAACAGGGATTATGAGAGAAAAAATCGACAAAAACTATTATTACCTCCACAGGACAGAAAATTGTGATGTGCCATAATCGCCCATGCACTGAAGGTACAAAACTCACAAAAGAATAATATATTTATTCAATTGTATTTATATATTCAACGAAATACATGAATGCCAATCATAATAGGAGCATATTAGTTTCCAGCTTCTTCTTCTTCTTCTTCTTCTTCTTCTTCTTCATCATCATCATCATCATCATCATCATCGTCATCTTCTTCTTCTTTATCATCATCATCATCATCATCATCATCATCATCATCATCTTCTTCTTCTTCTTCTTTAGGCATGATTTTGTTATTCTTCGCTCAGCTGATGATAAAAATTGAAACAGAATTCAAATGCGTATTACAAAAACTATTATCAAATAATTTTAGAATTATAACATAGCAGAGAAAAAAAAATAGAAAATCGGATCTGGTTCGATCAGGGAATCTCAGGTTTACTATCAAATACACCCAGTCAAATTAATGCAGACATTGGATCACTGTCTACTGTAGAAAAAGTAAATGATTTTCCCTTTTAACTCTCTCACTGGCGCAATAGCGTATCATTGTATAGACTGAAACACCTGCGTATCATCTGATCATTCGATAGATGTATATAAATAAATTTTTCACGTGAGAGCGAAGCAGACATAAATTGATGTTTATAGGAAATCTTAGAAAAGATATCGAGGTAAATCGAGCAATTTTAAACCACGAATAATACTTATCCATTACTGCATTACAATACCGGACTGATATGAAACTATTTTCGTTTGTCTTTGTTTACTGTCTTATAAATGGTAGTAATTATGTATTTTTTTTATAGGATAACTTCAGATACAGTTCTGTGAGTCTATAAGTAAAATGTAGCATCTTTGATATGTCAATAGGATATGCGCTCTAAACTGTGTATCTTGTTGACCGAGAAATCTTGATGAGTTAACATATTAGTCAGTAGACACGAAAGGAAAAATAGTGCGTGCAAAGTATTTCTGAAACGATGATAGTTTTATTTTTATCTGCACGAGATAAATTATTTTAAAGTGTCATGAAAAAAAGAGCATGACTATGTCAACCATTATATAAAATCCACATACACTTCTAAACTTAAGTAGACATTTGTGAAGAGAAAGGACGTAGGTAAGAGAAAAAGTTTGCATAGATACGGGGCCATTCTCTATGTAGATCGCATAGAGAATGGCCCCGTATCTAGTGTAAAGGATAAAGAGAGAAAATGAGGAATTGGGGAGTTGAGTTCGAATTCCAGTCAAGTTGCAATAGGTAAATAGCAGTGTCCGATATATATTATTGGTTGGCGAAAAATATAAGACATGAATCTCTAAATTCAAACCAGCCGTGAGATGTTTGGGTTCTGTCCGGCTATCTTGCCCAAAACACGTCATTTTGCTAAGGATGAAGTACATGCTACGTCTCTACGAGCCTTATGGTTTACTGGACTCTTTATTCTGTGGAAAGCCATTTTAATTTCCGAATAATTTTAGGGACATTCCACGGCTTCGTAATTATTTCAACTAAAAATAAACGGAAAGATTGATTCTAACAATAAGTTAAATCTTTTGCATTAAATAAATACAGAAAATTTCCTGAATCTAGAGTAAAATTACAGCTTGAATTGTGTGTTGAAGCGAACAGTGAGGAAATGGAAGTTTTAAATAACTGAGTATTAAAACGATTCATGTGAATTTTATAGGAGATGGATGAAAAGGCTATATTTTCATGCAAGTCCATTTCTCTTTTAGAATTCCGTATTATTTCAATGATTTCCCCATGAAGAAAAACACCAAAAAGCTATGAACAAAGATGGTGACATTATCTATATGTAGATAAATTTAGGAAATTATCTATGAACTGACATGGACTATGAACGATGATTTAGAATGGAAACTATTTCATGTATATTTACATAAATTAATCAATTACATTGAATTTTATCTCAGAATTACGTATTATTTAAATGAGCCCCGCTTAAAAAACACAAAAAAAATATGAAAAACGATGGCGACATTATCTATATTTAGTTAGATATCAATGAACTGACATGTGCTATGAACGAAGATTTAGAATGGAAACGTTTTCATTGGTTGTTTTTCATAGCAGTCTTAGCACCTATGCTTGCGGTTGATTAAAAAAAATCATAAAGCCCTTTTTTATATTATTCAGAATCAGAATAATGTCTTCAATTGTGTTTTTATTATTATAACATTTACAACGTTGGGTCCTCCGGCTTCTATCGGCGTTATTCAGAACTGAACCCTTTATTTAATCTACGGGGGTAGACTGTTCTCATCCCGCAGTCATGTCTCGAAATAACATTACAGTCATTATGCCACCTAATTCTCGAGTCAATTTTTCAATCCACAAAAATATATTCCTTACACGGGACACATATATGCAGAATTAAAGGTTGTTACAAATTCATGACGGTCATCTTCGAGTATAGAATCCAGAGGTTAGCAGTGAATATTTCGGAGACAGTAGGAATGCGTAGTTCAGGTTCGCAGTGGATATCGTAGCAGTTCTTCCTTCTGTTATCTTCGCCTGACAAGCTGGCACTGGTCATTCGGCTAGGGTAAACAAAAAAGGCCGCCTTTACGCACGACGGATAGAATGTTCCGCGGCTTCTGATTGGTTAACCTTCCATTGGTAGACTGTTAAGTGAGTCCAGGCATTTAGACTAACTCACTAGTTACGTATATATACACAAAAAACTGTAACATAGGTGACTAGGTTAGTATCAACTATATATAAAAATAATCAAAATATTCAAAAGTACTTCATACAAGATCAAGAAAAAATAGAAAAATGGGAATAACTATAGTTTTTCACATCCGCGAAGAATGTCGCGACGCCGTTTCGAAATCTTCTTCATATATTGAATATCATGAGTACTTGAATTTTCGCGCAATATTTGACAAATCTCAGATATAACTCAGATATTAAAAATACCTCATTATATTGAATGTACATACTTTTAGTAATATCTGTTCCATCTTTATATTTTATTTTAATAACAATCATGCTATATATATATATATATATATATATATATATATATATATATATATATATATATATATATATTATTTAACAAAGTTCTTTTTCCATGTGTATTCTGTTGAAAATATTGTGGAACTTATAAGTAGCGAAAATGGTTCCCCTTGAATTGTGTCCGATATTTACCAAATTTTTAAACAAGAATTGCAGTCGCCGAAATCTTAGAGTTAATCTTTCTCAACAGTTGAAGGAACAGGAAAGATATTTTGTTTGGCAAGGAAGTTGACCGGGAATTTTGCTGCAATACAAAGCCCATCCTCGTGTTACAAATGCGACCTAGCTAACAATCAAGAAGCAGGGATGGGCTATACTACCGTTTCCGGCTTATTCTCCAGACCTGTCAGCTTTAGATAATCATTTGTTTCGCTTCATGCAACATTCATTGTGTAGTGCACGCTTGTCGAACTTGGAAGACGATCGTATAAGTCAATCAAGTCTTTACAGAATCAAGAACAAAATCAATGATTTTAGGATGCGAAGCCCAGATAAGCTGAGAAATACTCAGAGGACATAGGAAGCTAGTGGAAATATATTTATGGAGCAATAATGATCATAGATATTATGTGGAAAAATTATTGCGAATCTGTTTAAAATATATATTGCAGATTCTTATTCTTATTGTTAATCATTAAAGTAATTTTAACGGAGCGCGTTCCGTGTATATTTACATAAATAAATCAATTGTCTCAGAATTACTTATTATTTAAATGATCCCCGCTTAAAAAACACAAAAAAAACTATGAACAAAGATGGTGACATTATCTATATGTAGGTAGATTTAGGAAATTATGTATGAACTGACATGGACTATGAACGATGTTTTAGAATGGAAACGATTTCATGTATATTTACATAAATTAAACAATTACATTATATTTTGTCTCAGAATTACGTATTATTTAAATGATCCCCGCTTAAAAAACACAAAAAAACTATGAAAAACGATGGCGACATTATCTATATTTAGTTAGATATCTATGAACTGTCATAGGCCTATGAACGAAGATTTAGAATGGAAATATTTTCATTGGTTGTTTTTCATAGCAGTCTTAACCCCTATACTTGGGGTTGATTAAAAAAAATCATAAAGCCCTTTTTTATACTATTCAGAATCAGAATAATGTCTTCAATTGTGTTGTTTTTATTATAACATTTAGACCGTTGGGTCCTCCGGCTTCTATCGGCGTTATTCAGAACTGAACCCTTTAATTAATCTACGTGGGTAGACTGTTCTCATCCCACAGTCATGTCTCGAAATATCTTGTTTATTTCTTATTTTTAATTCTGCTTACTTATTACTCGCATTGATTCCAGGTACAAGGCGCACGGAATGACCTTACAGTCACTATGTCACCTAATTCTCGTGTTAACGTTTCAATTCACAAATATCGGCGGGATTCAGAAGTGAAACCTTTATTTAATCTACGTGGGTAGACTTAACAATTCACTCCTGAAGATAACCTTGTATGAGAATGACAGTCCTTAGGGAAATAACAAGAAATAACTAAAACTATGGCGTCTTTCTTACAGACTTTTGTATCAGCACTACGAAATTGATCCAGGTGATTAAGAGGATTCATATAAAAATGAATTAGATATATGCCTAGATTATTCAAGCTAACATGTTTGAATGAATGTATCCTGCTGAAATATGCATATTACAAATTCTATATACAGAAATGTCAGCATAACTTTAAAAGGATATATATATATATATATATATATATATATATATATATATATATATATATACAGCTAACTAGCTAGCTATGGACTCACACATAAGTATATGTAAAAACTGAGATATAAATATAAAGACCTAATTAATAAAAAGAAATTACATGATGCAATCATTTTGTGCATACATTATCAAGGAAAATATGTATAGAAATATTATTTTCTTAAAATAATAGTGATCAAGAAAAAACAAGATCCACGCATTTTCGATAAATCGGCTGATAAATGATTTAGTGTCCTCAATCACTTATCATAAGATGGTAAGATTTTGAATTCAAAATTAGAAAACATAACGTTAACTTATGTCCTCTACATTTTTGTTACTTCGACGAGGTGTAATGCTTAGCTAAGCTTATCTCGCTGAATCAATTACGACTGGGTAGTGAGTTCGATCCTCACCAGTTACTTCACACCGTCGATATTGCGTCTTATCTAAGTTTCTAAAAATTGTTGGTAGTACAAGGCTTAGACGTGATATGAAGAAATAAGCTTTACTAATTGATACCAAGGAAGCAAGAAAATGTGGATAGTTATGAATACCCAAGCCTTGAAGGAGAGGGGTGCACCACAAAGAAGAAGATACATGCTGAAAGACAGAAATAGTTGGAAAAAATGACGAAAAATTTTACATAATTTGTTTGATCTACGCATCCATCGTACTTTGGACTTTTCGTAAATTATTCCGAATTTAATTTCTTTTTAATTCACATTTTTTTTAGCATTAACTATTCCTTATGTCTTCTTTATCTCCCTTCTTTACCCTTCCCGAAGAATAATGATCGAATCAGCGTCTCTTTATTTTCTTTTTTTCAATCAACACCGCATAGTCTCCATTCCAGGCAATGTCATTTCTGTCACCATTAATGCTACACATTTTTGAATGACGACGATATTTCATCAATTTTTCACCTCTCCTTCTTTCTCTCCCCCCCTCCATATATATATATATATATATATATATATATATATATATATATATATATATATATATATATATATATCCTTTATTTCCTTTCATCCATGCTCTTATGAAACAAATACCAGTCAATTTTTCATCCGGGGAATATTTGTTCATCAAACATCGAGCCAATTCATCCATTTTGTATTTCTCGAGAATCCATTAGTTTTATTCACTCTTCAAACTGAAGTGACTAAAAGAAAAATATAAACAAAGAATAATCTCGTTAAATCTCTTCGTTAAATAAACTATCGTATTATGAAATTCATAATTTATCCAATGGCATTACATTGTTTGCTTGTATCAAGTGTTAAACACTAACTTTCGACGGTAATTCTGCACATCTGCAATACACGATATGTTCTCATTACTTCCCAAACATTGAATGAAATATCTGCGATATTGAAATTATGAATGTGAAAAAAATATCTAAATATGATAGGGGCTTCAATAGCTAATATAAATTAGATGCATTTGAATGGTCTGAGCACTAAATATATCCGTGCATATAAATTATGCCTCTTTAATCGAAACATTTTAAGCATACCAGGAAAGTATTCATATAAAAAAAAAATCATATTCTAATGCAATGCTAACACAGCACGTTTAATGACGTCAAATAACGTGAATAAATCTTAACCTTGAACTATACATTTTGACAGGCTTAGTATAAAATAACAGCTCGAAAAAAGTATTTTAAATTTATAAAGTTTGAATATATGAAATATTAAGTAACGATATATGAGAGCATTTTCAAGTTATACATTGGCAAATAGATGTTGCGTAAATATACCGTGAATATTGAAAATGCAAAAAATCCCAAATGGCTGCCTGAGGGGAATTGTTTATATACGTCATTGGTATTAATTTCTTCAACTGTTATTATTGTAAATTTCAGATCATATAGTGTCATTTTTTACTCAGTTGATATAATCGACAAAAGTATTTTTTGGTGTTTGCAGTTCAAACAAATAATACCGAACTCAGTAAGTGTCAAGGTATATTTACCTTACATAAAAACCCAAAAACAAATAAACTATCTATATATTTTTAAAGAAAAATGTCTATGATATTTTGCATTTCCTTTCATTGACAAATATCCCAACTCCTAATATACAACGAGTCATTCAAATGAAGGAATAAAGCTTGTGTATATATATGAGTGGGCAATAAGTTCAGAATCTTGTGTCGACAGTCAGTTTCAATGTTGAAATCAATCTTCATGCCTGAAGATTGCGTTCCTGCATTAAATAGATTGAAGCTACTCGGTGTTGGTCTCATTTTCGCCTACAATACATGCATATACATATATATATATATATATATATATATATATATATATATATATATATATATATATATATATGCATATCTATCTATCTATCTATATATGCATATCTATCTATCTATCTATATATGCATATCTATCTATCTATCTATCTATCTATATATATATATATATATATATATATATATATATATATATATATACTAGCAGTAGAGCCCGGCGTTGCCCGGGGATGTAACAGTAAGAGATAGATAAGTATTGACCATCATAAAGACTGAAAAATAAAATTTACAAAGATTATTTTTTAAGGTTGAAGGACACGCATGTCTTAATTAGTTTTTTTTTTTTTTTTTTTTAAATTGGTCAAACCCAGACTCAAACAAAAACATTGTTTTCAATCGTTATGAGTCTACCAATTGAATAGAATTTTATTATAAACATTCTGAATGTAAAAATAAAGAAAAAAGTGTGCAAGACAATAAGAAACACTACCTGCCAAATAGAAAAAATTAAGTTTTGTTGAAATCAGTTGAAAAATGTAGGAAATCCGATCCCATATATAAAGGAACACACACACACACACACAAACAACCTGTGTTTTTATAAGTATAACTCGATATGAGTTGTCTCCCTTTCATTCTCGTGATGACTCTTAATCGTGTTTTCAAATTGATTTCGTGCAAAAACAATTATGTTTTTCCAATTTTTGGCGCTGTCAGAACCACCACAAGGTAATTTTACGTAGTCCTGTGAAGTTTTGTTGAAATCGGTCGAAAAATGTCGGAAATCCGATCCAATATATAAACGTACAGACACACACACACACACACAACCTGGGTTTTATAATAAGTATAATATATATATATATATATATATATATATATATATATATATTCGACTCTCTTCCTGGTGCACTACAGTCTAAAGGTTCCACAAACGACACTCTGCAGGTTTTGAATTCAGAGTTGTCCTTCTCCTAGTCCAGTTGCCATCCAAGGCTATAGAACTCAGTCTGTCCTGCTATTTACCCATAGTTGGAGGGAGAAGAAGTGGATACACACCTGTCCCAATGCTATTAGCACGTAAGTGAAGGAAATGAATTCGACTGGAATTCGGGCTTGGCCCTCAATTCTATATATATATATATATATATATATATATATATATATATATATATATATATATATATATGCAAGTTTCGTTAAAACTGAGATGTGGTGGTTGACGTTTTTATATAAATTCTCATATGTTCGTCTACTTATTTTTTTACTTCTCAGTATAATAATTATATAGAATTTTTTCAAATGTTGTCAAAGCTCTGCCGGCTATAATTTTTGTCATATCAATGACGAAATTCATTTTAACTAAATATATGCATTATTTACTGTATGTATCTCGAGATAGATGAAATTTTATTTTCGAAATACAGTCAGCATATTGTGATCGTGTTCACAGTTTCTATTACTGAGTGTTGGCTTTTTCTTTATCTTATTAATACTGCTTCCATCACTTTTACCCGTTGGATACATAGTGATGATGCTATTATATTTTATTATCAAGGATTATGTTACGGATAGAATTTGGTACGTCTAAATGTGTATTTAAGGAAACTATATACAAAAACATCACCACCACCACACACTGAAAGTTGTTTTCTACCAATTTTTTATAAAATTTGGCTGCCTACTTACACACACACACACACACACACACACACACACACACACACACACATATATATATATATATATATATATATATATTGAACAATAAAAAAATATTAAAATTTAAAATCTATAGACACACTGGGTTGTAGATTAATATTGTTTCGTTTTTTTATTATTATTTCATTTAGATTCCCCGACTAGTTTCGACCAAAATGGCCACCATCGGGAGGAGAAATATTTCTGTTTGCTGGTAGCAGTAAACTACAGAAATATATATATATATATATATATATATATATATATATATATATATATATATATATATATATAATGCAGTGTTGCACATGGGTTACGGTCTTTGGGAAGAAGTGACTTTCTACAGGTTGAAGGATATTTATTAGGCGGTATATAACATCTGTGAGAATTAATATCTTCAGAATTCTCAAGTGTGATCTACGCAAATTACTTAACCTGATTTGCCAAGTAATATAGGCTTAGAAGTTTGTTTTGTGCAACCCCATGGTGTCGATGAGTGTATATTCTGCAAACCTTCTGAAATGTCGATATATCAAACAAAAGCTAACCAACTATGCCAACCACCCTCATCTTCCTTCGGACTCTTCCAGTTTTTTGTTATTTTATGAGGTCTGCAGAACTTCATCTGAACTCAGAAACCACATAGTTTTACAATGAAGAGTTTCAAAGTATGCAAATCTAGTCAGCCCTATCAAGAATACTGTACAGATGGCGGCTTTCATGTGTTTTTATAAATAACTAGCAGGTTTCCCTTGCTAGCTATCGCTTCGGAAAGTCAGATATATTCACTAATTAAAATCTTTGAAACAAGAAAATTAAATGGAAAATTCATTCATAGTGGTTTTTTAGAGTTAAGGAAAGTTTTACAAATAGATGCCAACTTGTTGAAGGACGAGTAAAAGAACATAATGAAAGACAGTTAATTAATGAAAGAAACTTATTTCTAAACCAGTATGCAAATTACTTAAACCTAAATAATGATATTGCCTAGAAGTACATTATATATAATACAGATATTGAGCCCTTAGTGCGTAAATTATTATAAAACAAAGCTGGGTATTATTATTAACCTCTGAATTGGTGGGAGAAATGAGGTCCAATTTCTCATTCATTCATACAGTTTCTATAACATAGGATTTAATTATTTAACTTTTATATGTCTCTACCTCTTTAAATGTTGAATGTATAACACATTTCTAGTTTTACATATTTAACCTATATTAATTTTCATAAATTGTACCCTGTTCTTTTTTAACGGAAAATAAAGATCTTCGTATATCAAATCGTCATTAAATTCAGTGGCAACAGAAGAATTACTGTTGAACTTTTAAAAGGTAAGCTTTAACATTAATTCAATACTTAAATGTAGCGATCAGTTTTGAGTTCTTCTGTAGTCTCTTGATGCATATCGCATTTACTCTACCCTAACTATTGTGATGATGGGCAAAGCAGGAGTCCTCAATAGGAGGTAGCGTAACAGATTTTAATCTAGTTTATAATAAAACTTTAAATGCAATTTTGGATACAAAAGGAAAATAAGAGTTACTCCTCTGAAACTATGAAATAATGATAATGGCTTGTATAATATATTAATATATAATTTATCCTCGCATATTGTTGGGGTAGGATCCACCTAATTTGCATAGTGGAGTACCGACCATATAAATATGGTTGGTACCAGGAAGAGAGGGAGGAATCAAGAGATTCAACCAGAGACTCTGCCGGACTGAGACAAAGTCAACACATTCTCCAGGAACGGTTTTACCAGGAATATACAAAAGACTATATGTAAATATTGTGTACACTTTCTTGTTTCAATAGATTTTGTTCTAAGTACATTTTGTGTTGCATTATTATTCCATGCATTAGTCAAGTTTCAACACATATCATGGCAACACTGAATGTAAGCTCAACGAAAATCTTTCCTTGTGCCTAACTTTTCAAGGGCTTTTGAATGAGCTATGCATCTTTGAAATCGGACCAGTGGGACGGAGGATTTGCTTGGCCACATATACACACGCACAAACACGTGCACATGCACTCTACTTTATATATAAGATATTAATTTAATCATACACGTCTTCCTAATTAGTCTAAGACATCATACCTTATCCCAGTGGTATTTATTCCTGACTGGATTTAGAACGAGGCTCTCTGATTACAATACCGAGGCTTTATCCATTACAGCACCTGTATATCCAAGCTTTCAAATTCCCAAGGAGTCAAACATTCAGCTACTGACAAGGTCCGAATTTACTTAACTTCCGTGGTCAGCAGTATGGGAATCTGTGTTTCAAAGAGGTCCGCTCTCATCTGAATAAGATTTGACAATAACCATGTGTGTGGGTGGGTGTTTGTGTCTGTGTGAGATGGTATATATATATATATATATATATATATATATATATATATATATATATATATATATATTAACTTATTTCTGTGCTAAAATTTTCGATCACTTTACGTTATTGTAATTGTTATCACAATATCTAATTTATCGATGCATATTTCCTCTATTGATTTATGCAGCTGAATATATTCATATTATTTCCATATGTAATTATCTTTATTTTATAGCACGTTCGTTGAATATGAAATTGTGGGAAAGGCAACCAGCTAAATAAATGGACAAATGTTTTCAGAGATCTGATTTTTTTTTTCTTATTCGCAAAATAGTTTCATATTAACGTCTTTGTTCCTTTTTCATTTCCTTCAAAAAACCTTCCACAACATAAACACTTTAGGTGTAGTAATCTCCCTCAGAGTAATATTATTTCGTCTTTTGAAGCCATGATCGCAATTATCGGAAATTTTCGCAAGTATTTTATTAGAAAATATACAGAACATGGTTCATTGCTTTATGCTATACAATTTTTCCTACCCGAATATATATGACATCCAAGATCATATAGGGTGCGCGATTTGGTATGAATTTAGTTAAGACTCATTATCTCCATAGGGTGTAATTTAACTATTTCAAAAAAAATGTGCAGGCATCAGTAACAGATCCATGAACACATTCATCCTGAAGGGACATGGTATCTAAAAATATCAGTAGAATCTTCACATCTATTTATTTAGTAAGAATAATTTCCATTCGTTATATGTCAAGAAACATTTTATTATATAATTTAGAAGAAAATGATAAAAGCCTCGGAAATGATATTCAATCAACTGCTATGTCTGTTTCTAGTAAATATTGTTCCCCGTTTCGATCCTGACAATTATTCTCAACAGGATCTGTTTGTTTCATATTTTCCAGTCTATTCTTATCTTCCAAAATGGCAATCGTTATCTACGTAATTCCTGTTTATTTTTTTGTCTTCTTTCCTTAAAAATGTTTATTTTTTTTCTCATATACTGTCACACTCAGTAACGCAATGCGTCTTACTAGCTTTATTCCATTTCTTGGAAAAAAACATTAACAAATCGAAATCGCAAAATAGCCTTGTGTATCTGCATTTCGTTTATCAAGAGAGTATTCGTTGATGATAGATTTGGTGCTATTAAAAATATGAAAAAGCATTAAAGAGAATAGTAAGTGCGAAAATATATTTGGGAACTAAAAATGAATATAGTACGTATAGAATTGTAAATGATAATGAAAAGTAAGAGAATCAAAGACCCGGTTTTCAAGTAATGCATGTAGAAGAAATTATAAATGATAGAATCTAAAGTGATAGAATTAACAAACAAAAATAATATCGGTATTTTGATGTACACCTTTTCAATAAAAATATAAAGAGTATTAGACCTTGGGGTATGTATAGTAAGAGAACACTCAATTTGCTGAATATATGAGTGTAAATCAGTATTATTTATGAATTATATAAATAAAAAAGTTAATTTTACTTACATTACTATACTCCACACTATTTAACCCATAAATAACATTGTTTTACGCTTATAAATTTGGGTAGGTAATCCCGACAGTATCATCAGACATAAGAATTGTTGACATTTGGAAAATCATTCAGGAAATTATGTTTCCAAATTAACATCCGATAAAGTATTTTGCCTCTAATAGCTTTAGCAGAAGGATAAAGTAATGATATATTATGTGTGTTTGCATTTGTGTGTGTTCAAAATAATTAAAAATTACATTAATTTTCCAAGCTGCGTTGTTGAGGCATAAAAGAAAAAAGAAAATTATTGACTTTTAAAAAAATCGTTTAACACTTCTTTGTATTAAAATCCGAGTTTTGAGATAGAAAATCCTTCAGAATGGGTAGAAAGAATTGTTTTTTATCCATGCCTTCTCCATGTCGAACTTATGTAATAAACTTGGATGTCTAATCTCGACATAATCATATATTACTGGCATTTGTAAAACGTTCATGAAATTATGTTTCAATATATATATATATATATATATATATATAATTGTACCCTGTTCTTTTTTAATATATATTAAAATATAATATAAGTTCTTATATGTAACGTCATCCACAGACAGTGTTTCGCAGCTCATCAGTGTGGGTAGACATCCGGTTGCCTCTAGCCAGGATCTGACTGAATTGGTGTCAGAGTCTGTCTATATTTCTGAGATGAGGTATTATGTACAGTATTTACATTAATCGGACTATTGTCCTCATCTTTGTCGCCATATTTGTCGCAACGTTTCGAGCTGAACCCTTTATTTCGATCACTGGGTAGACTGTTCTAGTTTCACGGATGGATGTCAGTTATCAGTTATCTCCTGCTAATTTTCCCGCTGAAAGTTTTCCACTGCCTTAACCAGGTATTGAACTCACCTTCTTTGGGTCTGTCACTGGATCTAACCAACGCCTTTATCCACTGTGCCATGTGTCCTTGTGACAAATATGGCGACATATTAATGTAAATACTGAATTGGTGTCAGTCGGAGATTCTAAGCTGTGGGCGCATGGTAGGGATGAAGGTGGATGTTAGCGTATTTATTTTTAGAAACAAGCCCAGTGACCGACAGTGACTCAAATCGCATTTGCGAAGAGTCTCGCTATATAGCTATAATGTTTCATGGGCATTCATGCAATAATGAGGCCTGAGATTGACTTAAGTATTATATATAGATTGATTGATTGATTGATTGTCTTCTCATATTCAAAATCATCATTGTCGCTAGCTCATCCTTTCTACACACACCATGCTCAGCAATCTGTGTATTTTTCTTCCACTAACAAGAAAACACGTAGTTTAAACTGGGGCTTCAATGATCGACCACCGCTTACAATTTCTTGGATAAATTATGTCTTGATCAACAATTTTGTACATGTTCGTATACTGAAAAATGTGTCCATGTTGATCTGCTAGTTCGCCTTAGAAAATAGACGATTTCTGAAGAAACTCATTTTCACTCACAAGACGTGCGTATTTCCTTTTATATCGTTTAAACATACTTCTCTACGATGATCCTGTCTCTAGGCCAATAAAATGAAGTTGTGAACTCATTCGATTGCTTTAATTTCGAAACACGGTTTCTTATTCAGAAATCTCAACTGACAATGCTGATTTGCGAGCGAGAATATCTATGAAGATGTGTTGAAAAATATCGACCTGACTCACTAAACAAATGACAAAATGCCAGACTTCTTTAAAATAATTTATTGGTCAACTGGATAATTATCAACCAGCATTCGTATAATAATTCCTATTGTATCTTGGATTTGAAGTGAATTGGGTAGATGAATTGTGCATATTAAGTAAATTACCTCTATATGTCTCAAGACATCTGTAAATTCAGCATATGTGATATTGATATTTTGGGATTTGCTGAAATTTTAAAAAAAATAAATCAAAAATTTTTAAATAATTAAACAAGCGAGCAATAAAAATTTTGTGCATGTTTCTTTTTTAATTGTAGCACGTTTGTTAGAAGTTATAAAATTGTGAAATCGTGTTCACTTTATCGGATAACGCCGTTCCAATGGAAACTTCACTTTCACGAAAGAAATGTCGTAAAATAAAATTGTCAAAGTAAGGTAAACGGAATCGACATACAAAATAATTGAAAGAAGAAATTAAAGTCGAAAACTAATAAAATAACTGCGGAAATGAACACCAAGAAAAAAATAATGTGCATCACTACAAGTATGGAATTCACAAGAGAAAAAAAATCAACCTAGTAAAAGGAATAAATGCGAGAAGCACAATAGGTAAAAATCAATGTAACGACAATCAATATGACGTGAAAAATGCAAACAAACGCCTGTTTGAAAAAAATAATGATAAATTGGAAGCTAATGAAGAAGTAACGACGAAAACAAGATGGAAAAGAGAATAAAATAAATTAATAAATATAGACAAATAAAGAAATCATGAAAGCAATGCTAAGAGAATAAATAGGAAATGAAGTCAACAGTAAGTCAAAATTCCAAGAACTACTTACAGAATAATTTCTATTAAATAGAATATTTGATTCATCTTGTGTCAGATTAAACCGACGTCTTCTTTTTGTGTATTGTTATTGTTTTAAGTTCACATTTTATTAACTTCAAATGAAAACTTGTAAATGTTTACCGTGTTTAAATGAAATTTTCAGTTTAAGTAATTATATTTTATAAATTTCTATGAAATTTTAAGTTTACTAACTTATACATTATAATTAGAGTTTTCGATATATTGAAGAAGAAGTGATAATTCTAAGCTGAATTCAAGGTGAGGAGATCTAAAGAATGAAAGAATCGAGTGAAAAAAAAGAAAATAAGTACAACAGAGACTGTTAAATATAAAGAAAAGTGAATCAACATATACATTCGTTAAACAATGGAAGAAGAAGAAGTAGAAGGAGAAGGAATTGAAGAAGAAGAAGAAGAAGAAGAAGAAGAAGAAGAAGAAGGAAGAGGAGGAGAAGGAAGAGGAGGAGAAGGAAGAGGAGGAGAAGGAAGAGGAGGAGAAGGAGGAATTGAGGAATTGAAGAAGAGGAAGTTGAGGAGGATGGGAGGATGGGGTGGAAGTAGTAGTAGTAGTAGTAGTAGTAGTAGTAGTAGTAGTAGTAGTAGTAAGAGTAGTAGTCGCAGCAGCAGACGAAATAAACTGAAATAAAGCAATAACTGTAATTTTTACAAATGAAAAAGGTGCTGCCGGGAAAAAAGTAACACAATAATAGTGTAAAATCCATATTCTTAAACTACAGAATAGATATTCATTTGAATTATAGCACCATCATCACAAAGGACGTACAATAACATCAGAGTTTGCTTTCAAACCAAATATTTAGTTCCATAAGGTTGCCTTTAACGACATGTTAATCATCCACCAATACATACATATTTAAATCTCCAGTCAATCAATATGTAGAGGAAATAAAATTATTTCTCTAAGGATACCCGCAGCATTTCTTTTTCGTTCATAAAATAGAACGGTACTGAAATTATTATGTTTAGTCATCAATAACTTCCATTTTTTTAAATCAACTTTATTGAAAATATAACGCAACTACATATTATATAATTATATATTCACCATTACTTCCCAATCTTTTGTAAATATCGACCTATAATAAATTGTCATATGTTTATTATTTTTGCTCATTCGCGAGTACATTGCTGGGGAATGATTTTCACTAATAATATCTCCATCATCCAGTTTTAGTTCATCTTCCAACAATGTTTCTCCAGAATGAAACCTTGCATAAAAATATCCGCACGTTGTTCATTGATGTCTATTTGTCCAGAAACAGGGACATTTTTTCTTGATGTATCTAGATTAGTGTACCCTCTTATTAATACCCATCAGATTTTATTCTTGAATTTATATTCGATTAAATGCATTGTTAACGATTATGTGCATTATCTGACAAATGTAAGGAATATTAGTCTACTCTAAGTTCATTCTTAATTACCATACTTGATGGTTAATTAGGATTAATTCCATAAGTGCTATCTACTGTAATTATTTTAAAAAAAAAAACGTAAAATGCGTATCACTCCCATGCAAGGGGAAAATCCACTAAGATGCAAGTCAGTGGAAGAATTATGAGCAAAAACCTTTAATAATGAATGTAAAGAGAAAAGTGTAATCATGAGACAGTAGATATCGATTGTCATTACATTTAAAATTTTCGAAACACATCTAGACGGAAAGGTATCGAGCCGGAAGTGAGTTTCACAAGAGAGATATGCAATAAAATGAAACTGTTAGCATAGAATTTACAGCTATACCGAACCAGTTTAACTGTAAATTGATGAGATCTAGAAGCTAGTTAAATACTGGGTTTAAATTTCAAAAGTCTAGGTGACATAGAGAAGAGATTACATAAACAATTACCATGAAACAGTTAAGCAACCTTATTGCTGTGGGAAAGTGACACAAGCCGAGCCGCCAGTTCGGGACTAATAATATTACTGATGTTCTTTGGATTTTCTCAAGAAGCTGAAGATATATATCTGTGATGCCGGCCAATATGTGGCAGCAATATTCTCAGCATTGGCTTTTGGTAGATTTATAGGTATGTAAGATAGATTCTGGAGAGAAAGATTGTCGCCAACAACACGTAATATTCACAGAAATCTATTTCAGCTTCAAAATCTGAACGGGAGATGAGATAAAAAACCCCAGATATATTGAGGAACTTATTCGATTATTTTCCTGTATCATATATGTTATTGCTAAATTTGTGTCAACATGACCCGCTTCACGAAACTGAACAAATAAGATAACATCAGAATGATTTTTTTTTTTTTACTGGAATGCAATCTTGGTCGGACTAAGAAATTTTCAGCGTTCCCTCATACAGAGTTTCCCTCAAGGAATAAAGATTTTGACAGAGTGCTTTGGATTTCACACAGATGCTACGGGAAACTTACATAAAGATATCGAACATCTGATTAAGCGTCGTTTGATTGACATCTTGAATATGAATTGGGGATATTTTGGGACAGCGTTCCGTATAAGTTGTTCGGGTCCATTTCATAGGTTAAATCAACGTCATTTGGGGACAGGTGGAATGCAACAATGCTAAGGGTTCAGAATAGGAACAGATGATTACGCTTACTTCATCGCTATTTTGTTTGGAACATATTGCATGCTATGAGAAAACTAAGAACATATGACTGCTTAATATTCCAGGAAGTTGCAACAAACCAAGAATATATATTCTTCATCCAAGTTTGCCACGTGATATCAAAACCATTAAGTTCCCAAAGGACAAACGAAATACAAGACACGTAAATGATATATTTCATATTTTACTGATCTGTCTAAATTGCTCAGAGCAGAATTTGACACTTATGAACTGAAAGAATAGGTCAGTTTTACTCGAAGGTTTTTCTAGGGTTATCATTAACAGTCAAATATCGTGACCACGATTACATGGAGATGTGAGAATATATGGTTGTCAGCAATACAGACGAACAACGGAATTACGAAATACAGACATCAAATCGAACAAGTAGATCAGGTTAAATATCCAGGAAAAATTTCCCAAAGAGAAAATGCGAAACAGAAATTCGAAGATGCCTGGAATACTGAAAAACCCCTTCCAAAATCAAAAGAAAATGTGACGAAATAGCATAATTTCTTTAGAATGAAACAAAATAATACGGAACTGTTATATAATATCGATCCTAACATATGGTAACAGATTCTAGAATATCACCTTAATGATGAAGGATATAGTTGATAATAAATGAACTTAGTTCATTTGACGGATGCTGTGAACACGTAACAACAACAAAGTTTTACGCGAAATAGAAACAAAACGACAGTAAATATCAGAAAAGACTGCTGAAAATTGTAGGGTACATAATGAGAGAAGATGGTTTAGAGATTTTCACACTAACTCGAATGGAAATAGGCCAGAACAAAGCACCCAAAAATTTATTTAACGAGCGTGTCTTATAGCAAATGTTAAAAAAATAAACGAAATGTAATTTTTCTTGCTGATAATTGTCAATGTTAATTTCCACGTGTTACACTTGTAGGTTTTGGCTTCAAATTGCTTAAAATAAAACTGTAAAACAAACAGACAAATATAAATACCGAATTATCTAAATTATTTTTTAATTTAATTCAATTGTTTTATAGAGTATTTATATTCTAAAATACTCAATATTTTTAACAATAAACCGAACTTACTGATGAATGTATTCGTAAGGCGTAGACTGTACATTTGAGAACATTTGTTGGTATTTCCTTAATTATGGGCGATCAGCAATCCATTCAATCAGTCTATTAGAATATTTCCAATCAATGTGAGGACTCCAATTACAATTTATATTGTTATTGTCCTCATGTATCACTTTCTTGATATTTCGATTCCAAGGTTTTTTATATAAAATTACAACAAGGTCTATCTCCGTGGCCTTGTCTGTCTGGTGTTCATACCAATTTCTTGTAATTACCTTTCAGCAAATGATGCATATTTGCCAATGCAGGTATTTTCTCACTCTGTCATGCTGTGATTCATATTTAGTGGGTGCCAAAATCCTGCAACTTGATAAAAGATGTTCAAATAGTTCTGGATATTTATCACAATGTGTATTTTGGGGTAACATCGTTATTTTAGTATATGAACTTGGTAATTCCTAGTTCACAATCATTGTTTTTGTGCAGCACGACTAATAACTTCCCTTTCCTCTTTTAAACTTACACTACGCAGCCACTGATGCGTACTAGTTTTGTCTAAATCAGATTTTTTGGTACCAACAGAATATAGACCGTGAAGCGGTTTATCTTGCAATCGTTTCTGTATCTGGTTGATTGCATATGCCTTTCATTTGTTTAAGTATTTTATCCCTGCAATCGTTGAATTAGGTTTTACTTGCATTTTTTCACCCATTTGAAATTCTGTTTTGAACTTGTTGGTTTCATTTATTACTGAATAAATATTCTTACATCTTTCATGTTCTTCATCACTCGATCTTGTGTTGTTTCCATGTATCTTTCAAAGCCAATTGTTGTAGTCTTGTAAGGCAGTTCTAGTTAAACACTGACCGATGATAAAAATGAGGATTGGGGTGATATAAGCGGTGGCAAGTGAGAAGATTTCTCGATTTAACATCCGTTTGCGTAATGAGAGCGAAGGTTCTGTTAAAGATGGTGAAACTGTATTGCAACATATGGACAGCCAATGTATTTATGGCTGACATTGTGTTTTTTTAATAACAGCTTGGTAATCTATACTAGACGCTCACGCCTGTAGTACTCAATTCTTACTTTCTTTTTACTTGGTTATACTGTATTCTATCTACGCTAATTCCTACAAACCTATATGTTTCTTCTAGTTGCAGTTTCCTAATCTTTGTGAAAACAATTCTAGATCTATTGAGTCTGTTTAATTCTCCCTTTTTTTGAATGTTACCTCTGCACATTTATGCAATCCTAAATCCCATATCTATATTGTCACTGACACATTTTACGATCTTGAGGAAACCTTTCAACGCATTTTCGTCTTTGTCACTATGTGCGATATCACATATGTAGAATAGGGAAGAGATAGATAGATAGATAGATAGATAGATAGATAGATAGATAGATAGATACACGCATAAAACACACATACAAAGTGGGATGGATAAGCTACGTAATTTATGTCTAAATTAGGCAAAAATAAAAATAACACTGCCAACACATTTTAACAGATATATTTGCCAAAATTACACAAAGAGTAAATTCGAATATAATCGCCATTGGCTTCGAACACGACGACCAGACGACTTCGGAGAATTGTGTATCGTGTCTGAATGTTCCTCGTCTGTAAGTTGGTGAATGTTCCTTTAATCCTTGCCTTCAGGTCATCTTTGTTGTTACAGGAATTTTGTGGCCCTCTCGTTCGACTACGTCGCCCACATAATAATCACGGGAACTGCTGTCTGGGGAGAAACGTAAGATTAAATATAAACATAAATCGAGTATCATTATCCGGGCCAATAAGAAATGCAATGATTTACATATTCATAATATAATAATTCTTAGTGAGATATTATTCTTAATAAATTAACCTTGTTAAATAATCCCTTATGTTTAAAATTAACAAATTTGTATTCGAATAATTAAAAGATTATATTTATATATATATATATATATATATATATATATATATATATATATATATATATATATATATATATATATGATAATAATAATTCAATGTAATAAACAATGAAAAGTATTACAATAAATGAATACTTAAAAGAATCAAGACTTCCTTATTAAAATACGACATCTATTTCTCTGAGAAATGAAAAATAATGCACCCTTTCCCTCCGATTTCAACGTTCTTTTCATCGTTATTATTTTATGATATCCATCATCACGTTGCTGCTCGTACTCGGTATACGCCAGTCGCCCACACTCAAATATTATATTGCCAATTGTCTCTATGTGTTCTGCACATAAACGATAGGATGAGTTGCTGCTAAGATTCAGCACATTATATAGGTGCTTCCTGTTTGGAAAGCATTGATCCTGGACTGCGGTTATGAATTATTTCGTTTCTGCTTCGAGAAAATAACCTGCCAGACACTGAGAGTTATGTGTTTGATATATATCATAGCCGCTGTTTCTAATAGTGTATATAACGAGCAAAGGTTTATTATCATTGTTATTGCTAATATTCCTAGTATATTTGGATTTCTGCTATTCATTATTGCACAAACATTCTTCGCCGCAGTTTCTTTATTTTGTTCAGAATATTTTGCTTGATACACCCTTCAAATTACCACTTTCATATTTTTACAGCAAAATCATTAAATGCTACGTTATCTCTTAGCAATATGATTTATATAACTATTTTATTCTTTCCATTTCCATGTCTTCGCGTTTATCAATTTTCTATGTTTTCTATTGAAAATGTTTAACTTCATCGTGTTTTCCTTTTTATTGTTTAGTTCGTTTGTCGTCTCACCAAAATACTACTTTTTTCTTACAGTGAAGTTCACCCGGTAAAATGTCCAGGAGCCACTCGAGATAGAATGTTACACAGGCACAGTTTCTGCGGATATATGGCGAAGTTAAGGGTTAAATCGAGATTTGAACTGGTTCACATTGCAAAACATCCTCTTGGGAACCGGGTCTCCAGACTAGTGGTTCGAAGGAAGAATGTGCTCGAGTAGATCACACTTATTTCCAAAAGTTGGAATGAAAATGATTTCGCTACAATGCACGTAGAATGGCGGGTCCTGGTGGAATTAAGTAATATCGTCCATTCGAGCGCTTTCCATGGAAGTAGTGATAGGGCAATAAGATTCTTGTGAAATTTCTTCTGTAAGAGAGAGTCCCCTGAGTGGGGAATACCATCATTGCCATCACTATTAGTATATTACTATTTTAACCAGCATATTCTCTACGTATTTATAGTTACTACTCCCTAACCTTTGCCTTTGTATTTTTGTCTTTCTTTTCCAGTAATTAAAACACCCTATTCAAAATTTCTTAATTTCCCCATACACTTCGCCCTCCGTATCGACTTGTTACGAAGCTTCTTTCCAAAACTAGAAGCCGGACTTTGGAAACATATCAATATCTCAAGAGGATAACAGTTTTCGCAACAGGGGGCAGCGGCGACCTCATAACGACAACACCCAACAATGAGAGACTTCATCTGAAGCTCCTTTTCATACTTCATTTTCCCCTGCATTACTGCATTATCTGTGCTGATTATGGTCCGTAGTGAAATATTTGGCTTTCTGACAAAAGATACATTAGAGGAGACACACACAATACCATACAAACGACAACAGACGAGGTTCCCAGTCGGGAGAATCGATTTTAACTCCATACACGAGGCCAAAGAAGAAAACGATATTTCAGAATACGATAACAGTTTATCTGAAAGAAGTTAGTCTATGCTTTGACATTAGATTTATTTTCAAAGAACAATCACTTTACTAAGTTAAAAAAATGTCCAATACATATTCTCGTAGAAAATAAAAAAAAAAACATGAATTGTATTTTCAAAAGGAAAAATTCTAATAGATTTTAATATATTTATAGAACATTTTGCATCTGATTATTTTTTTATAAAACCCATTACTGATCAAAGTGCTTATCTTTTAGAATTTTTCAATGAAGATTTTCACAATCATATTTTTGTTTCTACCTTTATACAATCTTGCTATAAATTTCTTAATACATATAGCTAAAATGCTTCATGTACAATAAAAGAAAAACACGATTGACGCAGAGAACTAAACGAAAAGATATGGCTGAATGTATGCATACTTGATGTCCACTTAGTCTGCGATGTTTTGTAAAACCAAAAATGTTCATACAACGTCTATGAAACACAGAGACCCAAAAGATGGATATGATTTTACATCTTCTTCGGAGATAATTCTAATTTGAGATTTCAACGTTAAAGAGTTTATCTCTCGACGGCGATCTGATAGAAAAAATGAGTAATCATAATGTCAGTGATGCTAAGAATTATATTTTTTACATTTTGAAAAAAAACAAATATATGAATTTAAAATTTATACAGTAATAAACTTTAAGCATTCGCTGTGTTTATTGTCTTGACGGCTATATTAACATTTGATAGCTACCACATTAATTTTAATGACGATGCACATTAAAGTGTTACAGGTAGAAAGCTATAATTACTACGACACATGGCACAGTGGATAAAGACGTTAGTTAGATCCAGTGACAGATCCAAAGTGTGTAAGTTCAATACCCGGTTTAGGGAGTGCAGAACTCTCAGAGGGAAATTAACAGGAGATAACTGATAACTGACATCCATTAAACATGGGACGTAGAACTAAAACAGTCTACCCAAGTCAGCGAAATAATGGGTTCTGTTCGACTTTCCAACCACCTGAAGAAAGCCAAAGCGTACAACGGCCGAAACGTTGTAATAAATATGGCGAAAAAGATGAGGACAATAGTCCGAATAATTTGAATAATGTACATAATACCTCACCTCAGAAATATAGAGATACTCTAATTACTAATTTATTTAATAAACCTATCATTAATACCGGGTTAGTTAGAAAACTTTAAGCAATGTCTGATCTTCCTACATGCCTATAATAAATAATGATGATTTTGTTTTTAAATTAATATCGCATTTTTCTTTGGGTATTAAACAGTTAATAAATCTTGCTGAATCTTACAAATAGCATATATAGAATGGTATATGTTTATTCGCAAACAGCATTCGTTATATCACTTGAATGAATCTAAAAGTGTTATTGCATATGTCAATTTAATATTGTCATAAAGTTCTTAAACGCATGAAATGAACATCGTACGAGCTGGGTTAGAGAAAGTATTTTATTTTTTTTTTTTTGTTCTTGTTTATAGATGGAATTACTCTTGAAGAAGAAGAGAGCAAGGATCGTTATCAGAGATACAAAATGGCCGCATATTATACCTAATTAGTTCTGAAAAAAAACAAAAAACTCTCAACCCGCCTTAGTGCTCATATTCCACCAAGAATATTAGTGTCATTAACAAGATTATTGCAAATGACTTGGTGAATCTTATCGACAATATCATTCCCGACGAAAATTGAGGCGCATTCTAGGATGTATAAGAAACAATATTCTTTATACCTCTACAAACATGTCACTTTTCATGTAGTGTTCTCGTAAAAAATCATTTTTTGAAATGATAAATAATAAATAATTTTAGATTTGCTGGTAGTTTTTTTTTTTTTAGAGAAAAATGAATCATTTATTGATGCATTGTATTTCATAATATTTCAAATATATATCCTTTTGTGTGAGTGGTTGGAGAGATAGATAGATAGATAGATAGATAGATAGATAGATAGATAGATAGATAGATAGATAGATAATTGTAATTATTTTATCTATATTCGAAGATGATTAACTCAGCGTGATTTTTTTTAGTTAAAATTTAGTGATGTGAAATGTGTTTAGTTCTCAATTGGTTCCTAATGCTTGTGGCTTGCCAAAATAAAATTAGGTTTACTATAATACGTAAGGAATAATACGTACAAGAGTCTGCTTGAAAATGACTACTGAGTCGTGACTTTTACAAAGGTTGATCAAGTTCTGGGCTCTTCTGCTAAAAAGCAAGGTAATCTTAGTAAATAAAGTTCTCCTCGGCTTTGAGTAATGGTCAAAGTAATAATTTATTTCAATATAACTGCTGATTAAGGATTCAGATTTTACTAGATACTCTATGTTTGTAACCTTATGTCATTCTATGCTAATATTAATTACTTGTGCCTATATTTCTAGTATTGAGTACTTTTAATTTGCTTGAAAATATTAGTGTGATCTTTGCTACGTTATCAAGATCGATTTCTATGTTTCGTACATAAGTATGAAAAGCTGATACGACAGACACTTGTTTCATTTCTGCGGGGCTGAAAACTGATTTCTGATATTAAAATGAGAATTTCTTGTTAATATATGTAAATTTCACAAATCTTTAAACCACAGTTTCTGATTATTTATTTGCGTTTTCTCATTCGTTTCTCATCAATTATTTTGCCTTTTTCGTTCGTTCATTCGTATTTCTTTCTTTTATTATTCAGTCAGCCAGCAACGTTATATTATTCATTAAAATGATGGCAAGAGTTCTTATTAAAATGCAAAAGGTTTTTCGTTGAAACAATTCAGAAAGTCAAAAGAAGTCAATTGAAAATGTATTCATAAATATTTACTATGTCCTTTTTTTAAAGAAAACCAAATTAAATTTAACTTGTCGCGGCGCATTTAGACAGATTTCACACATTAACGAATTTAGATACGTTCAACATTTTTCTGATTTATTTCCAAAGAAGGTGTCGTAAAATAAATTTCTTTTAGCTGTTATGGTCGTCAATCTCTCATAAATAATATGACTGATATAGATAGAATCATTATACTGTTATCTTTCTAAAAGTTTAATGATACAGAAGATTAATCATGGGCTTAGTTCCCGTTGGCCATATAGTGGTGTCTCGCTACTCTGTTCATATTCCGTTCCAGCGAACAAACTCTTCTATTAGACCTTGAACATTTTGTTCGAGTTTATTAATTTTTTGCGTCCATTTATGTATTATACATATTTAGATATGATAATAATTGTCCTAATGCTTTTGTGTTCTTATTCCACCAAGAATATTCGTATCATTAACAAAAAGATTATTGCAAATGACCTGGTAAATCATGTCGACAATAACACTCTCGAGGAACACTGACGCGCATTCCTTGAGGTATAAAAAAATATTTTTATACCTCTCAAAGAATGTCACATTTCGTGTAGAATTCTTGTAAGAAATCTCTTTGAAATTATCAAAAATAAATAATTTTGGCGATGATGATAATTTTCCTTTTCAAAGAAAAAAATGAATGATTTATAGATGTATTGTTTTTCATAATATATCAAATATTTATCTTTTTGCGTGACTGGTTGGATAGATAGATAGATAGATAGATAGATAGATAGATAGATAGAAGACTATATAATTGTAATTATTTTATTAGTCTATATTCGAAGAGGATTAATTCAGCGATTTTACTTAGTGAAAAAATAGTGATAAGAAGTGTGTTCAGTTCTGAATTGGATCCTCATTATTGTGGACTGCCAAAACCAAATTAGGTTTACTAAAATAAGTAAGAAATAATACGTACAAGAGTCTGCTTGAAAATTACTGTTTAGTCTTGACTTTTACACAGGTTGATCAAGTTCTGTGCTCTTCTGCCAAAAAGTAAGGCAATCTTAGTAATCTCCCGTCAGTGTTAATGTGTGATCCTGCTGCCGGAGTTAATCCTATTAACCGACGGTCTGCCCAGGAAGATTTCAAAGATTCGGTTCGTACAGAACAGCATGATCCTAGAAAAACTCGAGACTATCTCGATATGTGATGGTAAATTGCACATATTTTCTGCGCATATCAACGGTTTCGCGCTATGCCTACTCACAGACTTATCTTCTGCATAATACCAATTATTTTAGTTATCTGCTGCGAACATCATCTGATACGCTTTATCTTCTGTGCACTCAAACTGATTCATTCTTATATACCAACCGCTACGGTCTTATCATCTTTGCTACAAGAACTGACTCCCTAATTTATTTTTGTGCTACCAAAAATAAAAATAAAATAAAAATCCATTTCCTTATTTTCGGATTACAATCTACTGCTTTCCCCGGGACATTTTTTAAAAATCTGCATTTATTTGCATTTTATTATAATTTTATTTATAAATAATAAACTTTGGCATATTTGTATTTGAATTCCTCGTTCTTCTTTTCCTTGCCTTGGCCAGTGCCAGATCAATTGTTTTATCTATAATGTTTGTAAGTATCGTCTGATACTAAGGTGCCCGAAAATTTCATCCGCTAAATCTTTAAATAAATTTGAAAACATGATACAAAAGCATATTTTTAAGTTAATTAACCTGATTAGTACTTCATAAGTTTGCATATGACATCAAGGTGTCAATAGTTAATTGTTACACTGTGCAGATCTAGGAATGATATTATTTTAATCTAAAATAAAATCGACATTCATCGGTGCATCCCTTCCATCTTTGTGAGCTAAAAATAAATTAAAGCGTTTACATTGTTTACATGACTGTTGTCCTCATCTTTCTTTTCATATCAACTACGTTTTGGTCGCTGTACGCTCCGGCCTTCTTCAGGTGATATACGTTGGAATTTTGAACGGAATATTTTATTATGCCCACGCGGATATTTTGTTCTAGGTACATGTGCTATAACTATTCTGGATATCTCAATTTCAGTTAATTCATTCAGTAACTCAACTCTCCAATTTTTTGATTACCTCTGCTGGTTCCAAGTATTAAACACTTTGGTTGAAGTCTCTATTGGATTACTTCAATCAACGCTGTTATCCACTCTACCATGTCTCTCTACAAAGTCACGTGTTCAAGTAGAAACATGCCAATGAATAAGTAATTAGAGGATAAAAGTGTTCGTTGATATAATACATCATCTCAGAGATATAGAGAGATTGTGAAAACATTAAATGTACCACAAAAAAGGAATTTTGAAAACTGAATACGAAGATAAGTACAGATTCCAAATTTAAACGAATGCTGTAACATACGATTTCTATACTAGTAAGGTGAAATTATCAAAACAGTCATCAAGTCAGGAATGGATATTTAAAAACAAGGTTCAAACGTTTCTTCCGCATTGGTAAAAGGCACAGAAAACCTCTACATCTTTTACGTGTGGTGCTTAATTACATTCTCATTCATGTTCTTGTCGAAATTTATGTTTGAATTATTTTTATTTAAATTGCTGATTAATTTTAGTACTTTAAAAGAATGATGCAACCATATATATATATTAAATGCAAATGTCACACTTTTTCAAATTTACTTCTAGAGGCCGTAGCCCAACATATACTATTTTGGAAACAGGCCGACCCCGTAAGAAAATTAAAAATATTCCTGGCCGGATCCGTACCCGCAATACTGAAAATTTAATTCCCAAGTTTTCATTACTGAAATTTTTTTTGTACGACGATATTTTTTTGGTAAAGTAACAATTGTTATAACGTAAAATCAATCTGGGAACAATCGAAATTAATTGCGAAATCCATCAAAAGTCAACCATGTAATGAAATTATTTGTTTATGGGAAAAGTAAAGAACGATGTGCACGAGATTGTCTATAAAGTAAGTGATGGCACCATAATTGTCAGTAAACTTTTAAAAAGGAAGCTTAAATACTAATACAATACTTTAATGCAGGGAACAGTTTTGAGTTCTCCTGTAGGTTATTGTTGACTATCGAATCTACAGATTTCTGTCGATTGTGATGAAGACCTAAGAAAGAGCCCCCCGCAAAAGTAGTTTAAATACCACCCAATTTTCTACTCGCACAGTTTACGCTTGAGGAACTACTTGCTTTAGTGTCCATTTTGATACAATACAATGGCAATCGTTAGTTTCGCTTTTCTTAATTATAGTTCCTTTATTGTCTTTTTCTCTTTTCCAATAGTTATATTTTTATCAATGTCTTTCACATTCAGTAACCTATTTAGTTTTTGTGGTTGTATGCCTTCTTTTGGGTGAAATAATTAAATTAAATAATGCAGGAAAATTATTAAAAATAATAATATATTCATTTGGCACATCACAAATTTAGAATTGTTCAATATAAAAATAAAATCGCCGTCAACGCATATGATTTCAATATTTTAATCATAGTTTATTTAATGGCTCGAATGTTCGAAATTGTCGGGAAGAAAAAGATTATTTTAATTCCACGATTTTTTTAAAAAAATGATGTCAGTAACAGACATCTTGAAAAATATTTATTTAACTTAAATCCACCAACGACAAGATTTAGCCCAATAATTTTTAACAACTGCTAATCAAGCATTTCATTAGTTGGGCCCTATATAAGGAAGAGGTTTTAGCAAATCGTGTTACACAAATAATTGAAATGCAGAGAAACTCCCTAGTTTTAATATTAGTCTCTAAAATTTAATCAATCGGGGAAATGGTCATAGTCTACATTGACAAATACACAATAAGTACAAACATTTATACACCAAATCCTGAATTATATATCGGAGTCTAATTTCATTTCATTATGTGTATAAATTTCTGCTGATATAAATTTGAAAGAACAATATTTAAAATAATATACACCGTGTTACATCGACAGCATGAATTCTAGTGTACGAGGAAATTGTCAACTGGGTCCCATTGTTATTCAATTGAAATAGCTAGATGGAAAAACATTATTTAACCGCTTGCTATATTAGTATATTCGTTATATCATAGATAAATCCATTATTTGATAACTAGTTCATTATTAACTAAAAAAACGAAAGATGTGTATGCACAAAGACAAATCAACTGTTCATGGTAGGTATAAATAAAGAGGTGCATTGCTATAGTAATGTTAATGGTAGTTTTTCTCTATAAAGAAACAATCGCCATAGATGGAGCGAACAGACATTTCGATTCACTTTAGGATATTCTTCAAACCCTGATCATTGGATCGGGATCAATGTATTAAATATGTTCTAATCTGTAATGCTAATGGTAACGTTAGCGCATTCTTTATAAGAAACAATGCGATATTTATTAACTGATCAGTCATTACTGTCGTGTAGGATGTTAAGAAGGTAATTGTGCCATTATATTTTCGTTGCGTTATACACGCTATCTATTTGTATTTTTGCTGCAGTCGAAAGTCAGCAAGTGATGAGGTTTCTGGTATTTGATACAATCAATTGTTGAGCCAGACTTGAGAAATATTCTATAAAATGTTCATTCTTTAAGAAATATCTACTGCCGTTGGTAGTTTTGCTTTTGGCACGAACAAGAAAAAAAATTAATTGTTAAAAAGAGGAAAATAACAAGAACTTAACAATAATAGCGAATATTTTCAGACAGCCAAAACAGGGTTGCAAAAAAACACATTCATTGTCTAGCATAGATTAATCGCTGGACACCTATCGTAACATGTGAGGTTTCATTAAACTGATAATTAAAAAAATAAATTAACAGATATCAATTATGCAAGTAGAGTTTCAGAGTTGTAAATAACAAGTAAGCCCAATGATTTCATAAATGTATTTTTCATTGCATTGATCTTATTAACATAACCTCATAGGAAACGATAAAAATAATCAATGTTTTTTTTTTTTTTTTCAATTTTGATAAAATCGCCCCTGAATCTTATTTTTTTCGGGCAGCGAGCAGCTGCCTCGTCACGTTCTCTTGGGTTTCTTCGGCGTCTTGAAATCTTGCTCCGTTTAAATGGGATTTGATTTTTAAATTGAAAATGACTCAAGGATAGAGATCTAGAGAAAATAGTGGCTGTCGAACCTGGGAAATATGGCAGTTATCCAGCCTGAGTAATGTTTTGCTTAGCCCAGTAGTGCTAAGCAACCCATCGTCTCTGATATTACGTCTGTATTGTAGTGAGACCGGCACACACTATACACGTTTCTTACAAGCATTGCTATAAAGAATGTGTATTTCAGGTAAAAGTCGTAACTAAGTGATTATGCGGTACAGATCATAAAACCACAATGTGTCAAACCGCTTCACTTCATACGCCTTACTTCCGATAACATAGCAACAAATTCGATAATTATTGAACAGATATAGAGCGTTGATATGTAAGTGTGGGTGTAAAAAGACACATACATACATATATGTATATTATTTATTTATTATAATTTTTCATATAGGCAAAAAGAGTTTACTCACTACAAAGTGGCAACTTCGTTTCAGCGCATTCCACTTGCACCTCGACTGGTGAGAAGCAAAATTGTTATTGCTCTATTATCGGTATCAAGCATTCTTTTGAATTAATGTTGTGAACGTTAGAATTTATATATTATTTTCGTTCTTATTGCATTGGATATATATATATATATATATATATATATATATATATATATATATATATATATATGTGTGTGTGCCTGTGTGTGTGTGTGTGTGTGTGTGCGAGCGAAGACATGTGTGTGTATAAATCTGTGTCTGCACAGATATACATGTGTGCATATATGTGTATATATGTGTGAGTGTGTTTGTGTTTAAACATATATATATACGATATTTCTCTCTGAACTCAAGATGGTACATTAGATAAGTTAGTAAAATAAAATCAGTATATCTCTCTAAATTGACGAATACGAACAAAGATTTGCCTGCTTCTCTATTGGCTGTTTAATCGTTTTTGTTTTTTTTTGTTTTTTAATTCACGGTTTATCAACTTTTAGCGTGTTATTTAAAAGCTGAAAATACCTTTATATTAAAAAATGTTTGTAGAGGGGGGTAATAAATTTTAGTGGTAGAAGTCCTTCTAATTAACCCAACTTCGTTGATGTATATATTTGTAGAATGGAAATCATAACTACATCATATATAAATCTTGCATTGTGAAATAACTACTGTATAAATTCGATAAAGCATGTATTATTTTATTTCTTGTGGAAAGGACTCTCGTTTAAAGGGACGTTTTCCAATTTGAATCTCACAGGAATATGTCGGCGTTAGCACCGATATCTTAATGATGAACTTAATTTTTTGATGATGTAAAGAATTGATATTTTGGCACTATTTCTCCCCTTCTCCAATGACCGGTAATCATATATTAAGACACAAATTACGCTGATCTTTTGACAACATTTCACCGACAGCAATTTCCGTTCTGAAAGAGACCGACTTCCAAATAACGATTGATAAATTTAGATAACCGTCTGAGTCAACGCGAAGCAAGAATCTAGGCGGTGAGTAGAAGATAATTCAGACGTTA
The DNA here is from genome assembly GCA_903632075.3 of Acanthosepion pharaonis. Taxonomy (NCBI): domain Eukaryota; kingdom Metazoa; phylum Mollusca; class Cephalopoda; order Sepiida; family Sepiidae; genus Acanthosepion; species Acanthosepion pharaonis. Next base: position 1,553,568 of record CAHIKZ030000278.1, read on the forward strand.
ACATCTGAGAACCCACTTCCAAGATTGATGGATAAATAGGCTTGGTCGGATGGGAGTGCTGCTGAAATGTCCAGAGTTTGCGTAAATCCATCATGAAAATTTATGATCGCCACGCACTTTACAAATAATTGTATAATTTGATGTTTACATTTGCAACCCGTCTGTCATGTTTGGGATGGTTTCTTCATTAGTCATATGATAATTGATAGATGAAGACTTGTGGTATGCGAAGTACAAGAAAAGGAAAGTGTGGTAGAACGTATAAAGAATTACCTCGACAGATACAGTTTTGTTTTCGTATTAAAGGACAACTAACAGTTATTCATATATCAATTATTATTATGTACGACACGGGGCCATAGAAAAGCGTGTATTCTCTGTAGTTTAATCGACGTTTAAATTTAGTCTGTTTAAATACATGCCTGATTTATATTCTAACATTTTGACCAGCGCTTCACACTATTAATTTATATGTCGCAGACATACACTGTTTTAGTCATCTCAGATTTTAGAAAAAGTATATTTTCTTGGCATCTGCCTCCCACCCCACAACAACAAGTGAGCTACTACAACTCCATACCGCGTGTTATACAACCTCACGGAGTCAGGATTAGTGGGTGGGAACAATAAGGGCAATTTGTCAAATAGGAATTACGAGTACATTAGAGATTACGGGGTAATAAAATACACAATGTGACGCACTCTAATTTAAAATAGCTCAGATAATATTTGACGACACTTTTAATTTTTTTAATTTAATGAGATTTTTCATCTGAGAAATAAGTCAAATGATATCTAGTTATACTTATGTGATCATATTATACCGTTTGGGTTGGGTAAATTGTCACCATTTTATATTTTTACTTTCATGCATACGCGTTGTTTTAGATTTTTGTTGACTGCACAGTATAGTAGGGTCAGTTGGGCACCGTCTGTGTGAAACAGAGCACCAGAAAGCAATTCACTTCGACAGACATCAGTTTGGAAACAACATACTATACTCGATGGTATTTGCGCCGAAAGGTCCAATACTAATATTTCAGAGTGTTTAGGTATCAATCTGGAGAGAGTTCAGAGGATTCGGAAAGATTTGTATGAGTCTAATTGAAATAATCGTACGACAACTCAGATCGTTTTGATAAGAAAATAACTCTACTGACTGTTGGTGAAGCCCTCAAACTCAACACAGAAGCCTACGTCAAGTGTCTTTATGAAGTAGTGCTGACCTGGGTCAAGAGGGTGGCTGATTGATGACCCTATATTTAGAAACAACACTATAAACCACGCAACACAAACAGGAGAACGCAGTCATGGCTGGCAGACTCGAAACCCTTCATTATTAAGTGTGGGTCGTTCTTAAGCGAGATCCCAACAAAACTTGTAACACCAATGATGAACCTAAGTTTAGGATTATTGCAGCATTCATCAATTTAAACAATGAGACAACCCAGAAGAGATGAAAGTTATTTCGGAATCATCTAGAGGCAGTGGTTAAGGTTAATGGCGATTTTATTGAATAAATTTACTCTTTTATATTTCACGCTATTTTTGTGTAATTTTGTTAAATATGTCTTTTAAAATGAGATGTCAGTCTTATTTTCATTTTTGCATAATTTAGACGAAATTTTATCCATCGAAAACACTATAATTATTTGTGGTGTAGGTAATGTAACATTCAGCAGCTAGTATTAGAATTCCATCAACGTTGGTTTCATTCACTTTCGCAAATATATTCTTGCGGAAGTAATGAGTGAGTGTCTTCTTTCCAGAGCTAAATGTTAAATGTCACGGTATACTTAACTTTCTAGCTGTGATTGAAATTGATTCTATTAAAAATAAAACATTGAATTCAAGACAATTACCTTTCGAAAGGTGTTAATACAAATCTTTTCCGAGCTATGTATTACATGGCAGGGTAAAATGTGGTCGGAAACCAGTCATGAAAAATGAAAAGATTGAATTCAAATTAATAGGCCTGGCAAGATTCAAGTGGAAATATTATGTAATTCAGTGCGAGATTGTGAACTAGGATATCTGATCTGTGTGAGTGTAAAATTTTAATAAAAGCGTAATAAGTTTGTCAAGTCTGTGCTTATAATGGTAGACAGAAAATTAATTTGGAATGAATAGGATGTTTGATGCTCATCCTTTCGGGTGTTTATTCAATTTTTATGAGTTGCAGACCTAAAATCACATTGGAAACAATTTCATGATTATTTCTGTTTTTATTTAAAAGACGAACAAATCTACGAAATGCAATGTAGGGTAAAATATCAATATTTTTTCCATAATTTTATACAAGATGACATCATTATAAACATATTGTATTTCGTGTCTTCAAATTATCATTCTTTGATAGTAGATGGATGGTAATGCGAGATAATTTTGCAAATATATTCTTTCTTGTTACATTTCAATATCATTATTTTCATCAATATTTAATAACGTGCTTAGTGTTCAATAAATATATTGCAATGATAAAAAGTCTTCAACACTCTCCAAGATATTATAAAATAATAAAATACCAGAATATTATCATAAAAATATTTTCATTGTTTTGAATCTCTCAATTATTCTGAAACATTCGTGAAGATTCGAATATGTTGTATACTTCATTTGGTTTATTTCCTATTTCCATTGGCCACTTTTCTGCGCTATACATAACATCCCCTAATTATCAGTGTCTTCCAGTTTGGGAATCACTTATTTGGACAGAAGCGTGAGGCTCCGTACTCAACTAGAAGATAAGAGAAATGGGTTCAATATATTTTTTATTAAGTTATATGTTTTCAAGAATCTTCCAAGTTTTTAAGAAATACTGGAAACATTCCTAAATATTTAATTACATCTTATATTGTTTATCAACAAATTTGAAGTGAAGTTGCAATTTACTCAAAACGGAATCTGTTAGTTTGCTAAATGTACATAGCTGTTTTGGTTATTATTCCACAAGTTATTTTTGCTACATTTTCCAATGCATTGCTACTCTTTTCTAATCAGTTGTTTTGTACGAAGCAACTATTTAAAATCAGTGCAAATATAGGGCAGTGAATGTTGAACAATTTTCTCATACATGAAACGGAATAGTGAAGAATGAGATGTGTTGTCTTAAAGAAGGGCGCCGAGAATAAGACAGATCATCCGAGCAAGTAGTAAGGTGTAGGGAAAACAACAAAAGATCACATTGAAACATTGAATAATTGATAAAATAAACATTTCGAAAACTTAAAATAAAGAGTGAACATGTGCTGTTTTTGACCATCACAGGGGATATTGAAATTGACGAAATCAGAAATGAAGCATAAATTAACATCCGTAAGGATTTTTTTCTTTTTTGGAAATGAATTAAATAGGATGGTTTGGATGTGATAGAAAGTGTAGGAAAAAAATTAATTTTGATGGCCAGTTGTGGAAGACTATTTCTTGAAGTGACGCGAAGATGACGTGAAGATATAAGTATATTTGACGTGTAGATGCAAGTATATTTCTTGTAAGATTTTGTGACACATTTACGCGAGAGGATATACTGGGCATTTTCCATTTAGCTGAACTTGTGAAAACTGAAGGTTTTTGATACATCTGTCCAGTTATTGGCTGTTGCAAATTGAAAACTTTCTCCAGACTTCGAAACGGGAAATATTACTACATCAAAACGAGAAAATAAAAATATTCATAGGATATCTTCCTCTTCATTCCACTAACCAAGACTTTTTTAAATATCTCCTTTTCTACCGGCATCTTTCTATATATTTCAGTCTTTATATATCTATATGTCTAAATTCACTATTTCAGTATGTATGTAGGTACCTTTCTATATCTATCTATCTATCTATCTCTCTCTCTCTCTCTATATATATATATATATATATATATATATATATATATATATATATATATATATATATTGCAAACACTACATTATATCCTCTCTTTTCTAAATTCATTCACTTCAATGTCTCCATTTCTCCGTCCCTATCTATCTATCTAGCTATATATCTATCTATCTATCTATCTATCTATCTATCTATCTATCTATCTATCTATCTATCACTGTTCCGATCTTTCGATCTGTCTATCTATATTATCTATTGATAAAAAGATTATGTCAGTCTAGATGAAAATTTTTTAATATGTTTTTTTTTTGCGACATTATCCCAAGAGCACTCATTTGCAATATTTCAATAAACGCTCTTTTAATATTTTATTTGACTTTCAAAATAACACAAACAATATTTAGTTCATCAAACTCGACCAGCCATTGATCAGCATTGCCCAAATATACCGGCGTATGTCCACTGAAAATTAATTTGCAATTAACGACAGCTTGCTAAATTAAATTACAGTCAAACTGTGAAATTAATTCATATTGAAAATTAAATTAGCCCCACGGACTCCGCTCTGAAGAAAAAATAACACAGGAATTAAATGAGAACAAAGTGTTTTGCTCTTTTTAATAAACGCCGATGTGGATCTCCGCGGCAAAAGACAAAAGACACTTCACTTGCAGTCGGGGAAAATTAATAATTCTGCCTAATGAGACACTTAATAATGGAACATTAAAAGACCTTGTATTGCATTTACAATAACACCACACTTCATGGAAATACAGCAAGATTCCTCGAGCATTTTCCTCTTGATTTTACTGTCTATTTCCATCCAGGTTGTCTTTCTGCGTTTCTCTCACTTTTCTTCACTCTTTCCTATTCTTTCTCTATTTCTAGAGAAATTGTTTGCGGAGCCAGTATTGTGTCTTTTGATGCATGCCAACTCATTCTTTGTTTATCGTGTGGTTTTGAAAAAAATTCTAATTAACGCTAATCAGTGAGAGTGAATTAAAATTGCGCATTTAATAACGGATGTTTCTGTGTGCGTGTTTGTGTGTGTGTGTGTGTGTGTGTGTGCGTGTCTCTGCGCGCGCGCGCGTGTGTGTGTATGAAATGAAGAGAGGGAGAAGGAGAAGGGGGAACTTCATCCAAATGAACTGAAATTAGTAAAATAAAAAGATCCATCCCAGTATCTCTTAAAATAAGAAAATGAAACACAAGCCAGAATAGAAAGTTTGAAATACCTAAACAATGGAGAGTAAGGATGCGTCCGAAACGGGATAGGTCGAATAATGATAATGCAATTTAGAATAATGAGAAGCAGGAAGATGAAAAGAACATAAAATACAATTATAATGGTTGGTTTTAATCATTTCACCCCAAGCAAGGTGTGACTGCATCTATTACGCCGGGGTTTACAGGGAATTAAATGGAAAGAAAAGACAGGATATAGAAAGGATTGAGGAAAGGATAAACGGTGAACCGGACTGAAGAAGAACGAAGTTGGCGATTGACATTGCATTTAGGGAAGTGCGAGAAAAGGAACCGTTGGAGAAGTAGCGGCTGTTGCAGTTAGCTTTTTCAACAGGAAACAGGTTTGAACTTGGATCGATCAGCATGTCAGATTCATGTAGTCGGGGAACCAGGGGGCACCTTGCTTCGCAGTTAAAATGACTGATTTTCGCAACAGAGCTAGATAATAAACCGCTATCCGAATTCCATTTTGAGTGAGAAAAGACAATCTTTATTTCACTTATTTATACGTTCTGCCGGGTTAAACTAATTAATCGCCCACAAAGCCTGGGTTCACTATTGGACACTATCGAGACTGGTAAATTAGGAATGATCACCTCCTGTACATACATTGCAGCATTAATTCCTTTTCTGTTGTAAATGTTCAAGTTATGTAGTGTTAAGGGGGACATAGCATTTTCCATTATTTTGGAGATATATGTACAAGTTTCACATGTGGTGCATCAAGTAAGAGACAAATTTAGGATCCGATCGGTGACAAATGATTATTTACATTACGAGAAGTTACAAGTGTAAGTTCCGCATAACATTCATAATTTTCTCAGTTAGGTGCCATACGTGATACATGCTTAGGCGATCATGTATCTTTTGATACATGACTGACAAGGCAGTTTTCTTTTTGTCTTTCCGTGGCATGTTGTCAATTCTTTCTGCGGTAGAACAGTTACCTTCCAAGTCCATAGAACCCAGTCTGTCTTACTATTAACCCATACCTGGTGTGGAAAAGTTGAGGATTCATACTTTCCCCAAAGGTATTAGCACGTAAATGAATGTCATGGGTTCGGCTGGAATTCAAAATCGGCTCTCCGATTCCTCAATCCAAGCCATCAACATTACTGTACATAAAAAGAAACTAGCATTATATCAGAAGAGAAATGAAGAAATCATAATAATACAACTCCATTATACTCGTCTTTGGTCGATTGGTATTTCGCCGATGCTTTAATGTCATGTTTTTCTTTTTAATATTACTTCACCCTAAACAAATGAGGATTGTCCATAATGTACAGGAGATTACAACGAGTGAAATATAGACCAAAGTCTGGGTATAGGGTGGAATGATGAAAGGTCAAAATATGCATTTAATTTTTGAAGATTGCAATTGTGATTTTTCTTCCAGAATTGTACAAAAATGCTAATATACGTAAGAACTGAAAACTCATCACACAGAAAATAACTCAATTTTTGTGAAGTGAGCGGCTCCGATTATTTCAATCTTTTTATTTATATATATTAACCAAACAGCGACGTCATACGAGCAGCTTCGAAAAATCACTCTGATCGTTCTGATCAGAAAAGTACTCCCGAATTTGCTGTTGGGGGCCTCAGACTCCACTCGGAGGTCTACATTATGTGACATGATGAGGTATTGCTGCCCTAAATCAAGGTATTTGCTGGAAGAACATATATCAGGCAACAGAACACTGCACCATGCAATAAAGGCAGGAGAATTAGGTCATGACTGTTAGACAATTTCCGTGATCGCATCACCCCTTACAACTGGCTACCTATTCCCAAGACTCCACCACCATTGATTATTATGTGTGGGGCGGAGTTGAGCCATAAAACCACAAAAGTCATTGCCGCACAAAAGATGAACTGATGGCATGGATTATGGCAGCATTTACCAACTTAGTCAAGGAGACTATTCAAAAGTGTTGCAGGATATTCCGAAGACATCGGGAGGCCATGTTTGAAGCCAATAGCGATATTATTAGATAATTTACTCTTTAGTATTTAAATATATTTTGAGTAATTTTGGTAAGTATATGTTAAATGTGATGTCAGTGTTATTTTCATTTTTCCATAAGTTACATGACAATGTATCCATCGCACCCTGCAGCTTTTGTGTATATCATAATCTTAAAACCTTATGATATGCAGATGTCACTGATAATGGCTGACACAATTAGGAACTTACAAACACTCCGACTGAATGAGAAGAAATGAACAATAATCAATTGTAATTAGACACAACCAATATTTGTCAGCAAGGGGAACCAAACTACGAATAGGGGTCACCATAATCAGGGAAGAACTGTTAAATATCAAGGAAGTAGTTTAAGAGAGGACGGACAATGTGACAGCCAAATCTGATGACGTTTAGGGAATATAGTGAAATATCCCTTCCATAATCTTAGAGAGAATTAAGAAACAAAAGAAAAAAAATTGTAACTATATAGTGATAGAATATTATGTAAATACAGTGCTTATATATGACAGTGAATGCTGAACAATTTCCTCAGAGACGAAAATAGGGCATGAATCACCAAAAATAATAATCTGAATGATGTTGAGGATAAGATGTTCGGAACATGTGAGTAACTATGAAGTTATAACAGATAATGGATACAAGAAGGATATTTCTCAGTTCAAATTTCTACATAACATAAATAAGTAATACAGCTAGGAAATGTGGTACACTTAATACCTATTAGAATAAAGAGGAACAGAGGAAAGCAAAGAATAACGTAATAATAAGCGTTTATAAATGTTTGCCAAAACAGAAATTGGGAGTGATAGGATAAAACTATTAATATCTACAACATACTGGACGCCGTGGACATCAATGATCGCACACGACTCGAAGGAACATGACACATAGAATAAGACTGTACTAATAGTGTATTTAAAATAGTACTGACATTTTTAACAGTATCGGAATATTTAACTAAATAAATGTTCGTATTAGCCCACAGATTATAATGATTTCTCCATTACATAAAAATGAGAATTAATCGGTATTATTCCAAAACTACACCACTCCAATTATATATATGTGCCTTCGTATGTGTGTATGCGTGCTAACTCTAGTTGCAACAGACGCATCTTTGTTTACGCTCGTAATAAGTGTAAACGTGACCTCAAATTGGGAAAGTCATTGTTCGCTGATAGACTTAGGCACCGTACTCCCACATGATTCGTCCTCGTGACTAGTGGCAATTCTGTAAGCGTATGTTACATTAATGTAAGTCAATCAATGAGAAGTGTTATCACTTTCTGCCAATAAAGCAGAATTATTTGTTTGCAAACTCTCTTTCAAATCTGCTCTCGTTTCATGGGGAATCCATTTGCCTGACTTTCCATTTAAAACTGAAACGCTGCTGTGTGATATGAATATAAAACCGTCCACGATTTCCTGTCATCATCAAACTTGATCCAGACAAAATATATGAACTCAGTGCTTAGTGAGGTTTCTAAAGAAATGTGACCATGAAATGAACTCTATTCTTTCCAATGTCTACATTAGGTGACGGGCTCTTCTTGCTTTCCATATTGTTGAAATATCTTTTGGTGCTTCCTGAAGAAACTTCTGATACTTTGAACTATCGATGTATTAGTCACCTACCTCTCTTTGGCAAAGTACTAGAGGCTCTAATTATCTCAATTCGCAGAGTCTTGTGAGACAAACAAAATGACTTTCACTAATCGTAAGTAAACAGTCGAGGTTTTGAGTTCTTTTTTTTGTTTATTTTTCACGAAAGAATTTGTCCAGTTTTAGATAAGAATAGAAAATCTTGCAAGGTTTCTTTAGATATTTCAAGGGGGCGGTAACTGACTTTTTGCGTATTGGTTTTTACAAAAGTTGAAAGGTTATGATGTCTCCAGCCATTTTTTTTTAAATTGATCTAATCATTGTTATCACAACACGTAATGAAAGTTGAAAGTCGGCCATTTTGTATTAATGCGTGCGGCACCCAAGGCTATATTCTCTGATGCATTCTATTCCTTATAATCACCATCGACCTTTCTGATGTCACCAGTATCTATGCGAACGACACAACTAATTAGTTGCATCTTTATAATAAACCGTATAGGCTCCACATAATAAAATTGGCAGTCGTTCTTGAAAATCTGTGGCAATAAGTCATTTAGTAGCTTGAACACCTTTTAAACGAAACTGCACTCTATTAATAATCTTAAATAACATTTTTGCCTTCCATCATCTTGTCTATATTAAACACCATATATTGTAACACTCTGAACCTTATTGGTCTTACGTTTTCCACTGACAAAAAATAGAATGATTATATTTAATCAGTTGCTATAACCGCTGCTTGCTAGTTCGTTATGTTGTACTTGACATTACACACGTCAGAATATATTCGTCTATAGTCTACTATTCGTCCGTATATCAAATAAATCTATTGTATCTACTGCGATGCTTCTACTATGTCTCCAGAGATTTTTGATAAGAAAAAGATAAAATAAAAAAGCAGAGTAAAGACATCATCACTCCTGACATGGCATCAGTCGCTTTCCCATCGCCGTAACGCTGCTTCTTTTTTTCCTGCTTCTATAAATGTTTTCGCAGTAATTGCTCGAATATACTTTCCTATTTGGTGTCCCAAGTTCGCGAATCTAAGAGCAGTTCTAGATTGGGTGTTAGGACCATACCTTCATTTGCGATTTGTAACCGTGTGTATTATGATTATTGTTTCTTCTATTTCGTTTCTTGTTTGTGCTAATCTTTTCCAGTTTACTGCTTTCCGGTCAGATACCATCTTCAAAAACTTATATACAATGATAGTCATTAGCTTCTGTCACCTTGAAACCTGTATTCATATTGTCAACATCTGTTTCTTTTACTCTCAGTACACTAGTACCATAGCGACTTTATTTACTTGCTTTGGATGATATGTTTAAAACAATTATTTAGTATAGGGAAATATAAATATATATTTTATCTGGTACTTTAGAGTTTGTTAATAGCATATTTTTTCAGCAAAATCTAATTATTTCATATTAAAACGTTTTTTTTATATTTTCCTTGAAATAATATGATTTTGGAACAATGTAAATTAATCATACAGGATTCCTTCGAAAAATGCCCATAAACGAGGCCGATATGGACTCTCTATAAACATTAATCGTTATTTGTGCTAAATGTTCACTGAATACAATCTCAGAGTGCAAGTCAATAGGATTAAATAGCGAATCTCTTGTATTAACATAAGATGTAACAATAAATGTAAAATTATGAGGATATGTATATAAAAATGGCTGACTCTGGAGTGAAGCGGCTATGTTACAATTGGTCAGACTAGCATAATCTAGAAAGATTCCTCCTGAAAGTAGTGGTTCTCGAGAAAAAGCTTATTATAAGCTGTTATATTCAATCCAATGGGCGTGTCATAACTATAAACATCTGAGCATTTTGAAGTAAGGAATGTAACCAGTCTAAACGTTAGTCATGTTTACAAGGATATTCTGTTGATAGGCTAACGGCATTTAGTCTATTCACCGGGACAGTGGGGTGTTAGCAATGCTGTAAATGAGCTTTTGAAGTCAATCAAGTTTGGAACATATAGATCTCCCGCTCAAGTATACTCTGTTGTTGGCAGGATCAGATTTTTTAAAGATAGTGCATAACAGGAAGCATCGAATAACTTCTAGCGCTCTCTAATAAACCGGGCATATTCCCACAGTATATCTTGAAGATGTTATTGATATTTCACTTAAGATTTGTTGAGTATTTGTATTCCAATTGTTGTACAAATCCAAAAAAAGAGAAAACTCGAGTCATGATTTAAATACCCTAATCTGATTGAGACTTGTGCCAATCACGTTCAAAAACATATAAACTATCAGCTATATGCAACCGCTTTCGCAGAGCAATATTTGAATTTTTTTTTTGTTATCCTGGGTATGACGATAAAGTACAACCTGCAGCAAAAACCTGAACGCGATGATTTGAGGATCATGGAAAAACTTCTTAAGTGGTAATGTTCCCATGTTAACCCTGATTCGGGGTAGTTGTAACTGTTCATGTCAAAGTTATGAGTAATTAGTGAACGCCGAAACAGAAAATGGAGATTTTGAAAAATAAATAAAAATTAAAATATAAAAAAAATATTACCAGCAATAATTTTTTGTAAAAATAAATGAATTACTCAAGCTTTCAAAAAATCTAAATTTCATTATTAAATCACGCAATGATGAATCTTGACAAATGCATCCTTCTCCGAACCGTTTAACACTGGCACTACATAAACACGCACAAAGATCTGTACAAGATAAAAGTAACTACATAATTTGATGATTTTCAAAAATTGCAACAGCTAAAATGGATAACAAATTTATCCGAAAGATAAAATAATGACAGGAACAATATGTTGATTTTCCATCAAATTTCAATTCGAAGAAAATTAAACAATCTCGATCAATATTTGAAATCAGGATAACCACTATGGGAAATGAGAAATCTATTTTGGTTAAAAAACAATTGTTTTAAGAGAAATGTTTTATAAATTTCAACAGTAGTAGTGGCTAATCCCTCAATAGATACCGAATATTTTCTTAAAAGGGTATTGAAAATATTAAATTTATTATTTACAATTTACGAAATGAAACTTAAACAAACATCATACAGCTCACATTTTGTTAAAAAAATTATAAGATTAATTATTTTATTAAAACTTTTAGGGGGTATCGAGGCACGTTTAATGAATTATTGTCCATTTTCATTGTTGTGATGAAACAAAATAAACTTATATAATATAAATAGATATTGTCCTTTTAATCTACTTTATAAATATTTCAGCAACCAGACGCTTGGCATGTCGTATTACTTTCAGTTGTAAAGATTTTCTATCCTTATATTGCCGTTGATATGCTGAATTATTATTATTATTATTATTATTATTATTATTATTATTATTATTTCATCGTGATTTTCTCCCGTGTTAGTAGATAGATTCACATATTTGCAAAATATATAAGCAAAATTAATTATATACTAAATGTTTCAACTATAATCATTCATTCACCAAAATGAATATACTCCCCCCTTTATTGTTACGCTTCGTTCACAGAAGCAATTCTACATTGAATTGTTACGCTATTCTATTTATTTCAAATAATTAAATCTTTCCGTATTTTAAATAAACCGATAATGTTTAACTGTTTCTTGAATTTTGTTTTACGTTTAATTATTTACAAATTTATTCGTAAAGTATGAGTAAAATTTATTTAAAGCTAAATATCATCACAATTACCATGCATATCTTGTGGCAAATACTACAAAACTAAATAATATTCATTAATATTTAAATTATATCGTAACTTAGATTTTATTGACGTTACAAAATACATGTCAAACGAATACTTAATTATTAAGAAAATGGAGGAAATGGAAAGAACTTAAACAAAAAATAGAAAATAAAATTATAATTCCGTGTGTATTTTTTTTTAGAATTAATCAATTTCATAAAAAAAGTTTAAAATTTTCTGTTTTTGAAAAATACGGTCTGTAATATTTTCTTTCGTTTTTTTTTTCTTTTCTTTTCTCAGATTATATCTGAATCAATTGAATTCTTTTTTTAGTTATTCCCAATTTGGATTGTTTTTATCGTTTTGCAAATGTAAATGAATTCTGGAGCCAATATGTCAGTATAGGAATTCCGATATTGTTCTGAATAATATCATAACATTATTAAATTAACTTTGCTAAAATTCATCACTTAAATGGTATCATTCTACTTTATTCCATTTCTCATCAGACTTTAATGTTACAAGCGAAAATAAAACTAGCATTCAATGAGAAAAATTCTGAATTAACATGATGAACTGTCACACCAATTAAGTTATAATTTTCACACGCAATTCGATCATAATTATGAGATATTTGACAAACCTGGATGCTTTTCTTAAATATTTTCAGTGAAGAAAGATTAACCAGCTATTCTAACAGTCACCTGATCAGTCCTTAAGCTAAACTAGCACTCACTTTGTAAATATCGAAAAACCCTTGGAGGGAAAGTGTTATGGTTAGCTAAATGTTCTCTGTTTTCATTCACTAAGGATTTATTTCATATGCTGTAGGGCGCAAAGAAAATCTAAATTTTAGTATTCAATATTTGAAAACGTCTTTTGTTGTCCCAAGACACACGCTAGTTCCTTTTGACTAGCAGGCAAACTTCTGATTCACGGGTTGCGTGTAAACTATGTCCTCTTCACTAGTATCTCAGAGGACCCAGTTTCAAGGAGCAGATCTTGCTTATAGTATTACAAGCACACACATAAGCACACACACAATCACGAACACAATCACACAAACAAGCATACAATCGCACACACAAGCGCGCGCTTCTGCGTGGATAGCGGATATTGGAATTATGCCTTATTTTCAAGGTTTGTGCAAAGTCAACATGACTACACTGATTTAAAAATTGAACTCAATTCGGCTTTCCCTCCGCTTGCTTCTTGTATAAATAGTTTCATGATAATTATTCTGAAAAACGCCCAGCTATGGCTCCTATTCTTTATGAATTTAAGTGCAATACTAGACCCGCAGCAAGGCTTCATCAATTTAGTTGAATTGGCTAGATGCAATCATAACTTCTATGCTACCAATTTATTCCCCTGCACGTGTCTCTTGGGTAATTGTAATCTGGCTCCATGCTTTTGGCCACCCTTGCTTTTCAAAAATGTAAGTACAGCCCCAATCTTTTTCTAATGTTTTCTTGATTCCTCTCCTTTTTCTTGCTCATGAATAATGTTTCTCTTTTTTATTTCACACAAATTTCACCTTTGTCTTAGAGACTTTACTGTATTGATTGTGGAGGAATGATTCAAATAATACCCCCCCTCGAAATATATATCATACTTTCAGCCAGGTTGGAATTTACTCACTGCTATTGATAATTTAAATGAGAGAGTAACAGAGAGAATGAGAGAGAGAGAGAGAGAGAGGTATTGAAAAGAATAGGAAGTCGATAAGAGAAATATTCACTACATACATTATAGTTTTTAAAGTGAATGGAAATTGAATATTCTTCAATAAATGTTATATTATACCACAACCTAACACAGAGTGATGTTTACCTTACCCACTAGGGGAGACTTTTCGATATTTATTGACCAGTGGCCTACTTTCGTTTGAAATTTGCAACTTATTACGCTTAAATCATTTTCTCAGGAAGATAGGTTTCCCATGTCTAGTAATTTTTGTCTTCTTTTCAGAACTGACAGTAGATCATGGACGTGAATCGATGCACTTGCCTGACATTTCTGCTAACCCGATGAATATTCATTAGCACACACACACACACATACATATGTATATATATATATATATATATATATATATATATATATATATATATATATATATATATACACACACACATATATATATATATATATATATATATATATATATGTGTGTGTGTGTGTGTGTGTGTGTGTGTGTGTGTGTGCTAATGAATATTCATTGGGTTAGCAGAAATGTCAGGCAAGTGCATCGATTCACGTCCATGATCTACTATATATATATATATATATATATATATATATATATATATATATATATATATATATATATATATATATATGTGTGTATGTATGTATGTGTGTATATATATATATATATATTTTTCTTTGCAGGATTGGTGAAATTGCCTATCAGGAAAATGTGAAACAACGATATCCTGCTAGAATATGTAATGTGCCTGACACCTTCATGGTTCTGCTATGTGTCTTTCATAACTATTGGTGTTGAGAAACTTTCTCTATTTCTCTGCGCTGCTTTTGTTCACATCGTCACTTCTGAAAAATGACATTTTTATGACTATATTCGGAGACCCAAATATTATCTCACTTCCGCTCTCTTGTTTTAATTCATGTATTCATAAAAGACTCAACGAAATTTCCAAACTAATGTAGTGCTGCGTACGTACTTAAAAGTACTGTAACTGAGAAAAACGTTTTTTTTTTTTTTGTATATTTAATAACGATTCACACATTTCTCTTTTTGAGATTTATGCTGATCGTACACGCCAATAAAAATGTTCCTATTATTCTACATTTTTTCTCTGTTAAGTTTCGTCACCCCAGCTTGTACAAATAAATAAAATATATTTTACTCATTGCAGTTTTCTTTCATATTGTTTTTGCAACTCATTTTTGTGGCATTTCTAATGTCATTGTGTGTATTTTTTTTGTTTTTTTATCTCGGCACTGATTACTGTATTGCTTTAATCAATTATCTGATTCAAATAAATTTTAAAAGAAGTCATTTCTATTTTTTAGATCATATAATTATTATGATCCATAGTCATTGTTATTCAGATGAAATGAAAAATAAATATCAATATTTACCATTGTAGTGTCATTTATTTAACGTATGATGAACAAACTACTAGTCAGTTCATAACATTTAATTTCATAATGTAAAATGTAATAAGTGTTACTAATAAAAAAGAGACTAAAAGACATTATATAAGATAAAAACTGGTGGGTATTTTACAAAAAAAAAATGACACATTTCATCGCTGTATGAGATGGATTCAAGGATAAAAAATCATAATGTCAAATGCGTTATAATTAACTTTGGTAGAATCGATCGAGGAAATCACTGGGCCATGTCAGGAGAACAATGATGAAGTCCTTAGCAATTTTAAGTAAATGTTTGACATCGTTGCTTCTCGTCATGAATAATTAACATTAAACCTGTCACACGAATATATCGTACTTAGACAGCGGACAGATCAATCAAAAATGACTGAGAATCATTTGAAAATGTAATAACTATGCTGCTGACGAAGACGCATAATATTAAACAAATGTGAGCGTCTAACGTCTTTTCATTTGTTAAGGTTGAAGACATCGTTGGTGGATTACTGGTGAGTGGAACCTTCATGAAGCGGTCGATGACCGAAATCAGGCATCATCACTCACGTAGATATTTGAAACAACAGTAGAGCCTAGGGTTTTATTGGATGTGCGTCTGCTGAGAACCACAAAACCATCAAACTTCTACAAACAACCATCGACAGATACAGTCACATGATTGCGTTTCTTGTGTGTGTTTTGTATGTTTACACACACACACACACACACACATATATATATATATATATATATATATATATATATATATATATATATATATATATATATATGTCCGAATGTAAAAAAAAGATTTCAGCGAGCAAAGCATAAATGCAAAAGAGGGCTCAATACAAAATTAGTGCAATAAACTAGGAATAAAATATTTTAGTAGCATCGTGATTTCCCATATGATGTAACGTCAAAATCTTTTTTAACGTTGAAACAGGATGTAAAAAGCTATGTAGTGGGTATGTACATCTTCTAATTCAACAGTATATATATATATATATATATATATATATATATATATATATATATATAACGTGATGTAATTTTAGCAAATACATATTGCTACAACATCTCCGACTGAATAGTGTGTTCTGATCCCACATATGAGCTACAGCTATGCTACGCTTATAAAATCACCATTCATTTCCATATTTCATGATTGAACGTAATCTCTCGTCTATAATTATAATATATATATATATATATATATATATATATATATGGATGAGATGAGAACGAATATATTAAAATTCTAACGTTTGTATCCTTTAATTTAAAAGAGGGTTCAATATAAAATAGAAATACAACAATATTATTCATTTTTATGATATTACGCAGATACGACTCTCCCAGATTTACACGTCTATATTACTCTGCTCTTAACGAGTGCAAATCCTTTCTGAAGGAAGTGAAGTTACTCTTTGCTGATAGAATGAAAGAATGTATAACATCTCGCATGTTCTATTCTAGAGATTATTGCCGGCTTTGCAAATCCGCCACCCCTCTTCTATTCAATGAATTCGAAGTTCTGATATCTACAGCAGATATGTTTGAATGCTTTGCTCAAAAAATCTCTTGCAACTCAACACCTGGCTCATTTGGAGTACGCACACCTGATATCCCCAGTAGGACACAGTTTCTACTAAGTGTTATTCTCGTAAACCCGTCACTGATGATAGATATCTTGTTTAAGTTAGATTCCATAAGGCAACGGAAGTGACGGGATCCCAGGAATCGTCCTAAAGAAATGTACTCCCGATCTGCCTCCAGTGCTCTGCAACTATAGCCTCGCTACTTCGAGATTTCCAGCATGTTGGAAGCCCCCCTCTGTAATTCCTGTTTTTAAGAATTCTGTTGCCGTTGGATTTTAAATCTTTGCAAAGTGTTTTAACAGAAGACAGAAAGGTCAACACCGAAAGGGAATTTTCTTGGAAAAAAATGCCTTCCAAAACCTCAGGAAAATATTAAAGAACTGGATCATTTCTTTACAAACAAAGAAAAGAATACTGAACAGTTATTTTATATCAGTCCTCATATATGCTTGTGAATGTTGTTCTATTTTCTCAGAGAAAATGAAAATACTTTAAAAAAAAATAATTTCTACGGAAGAGTAGTGAAAATAATATGGATGGAACATTAAAGAAAATTGAAACAATAAGAACATTATATTTAACTTCATAAACTGATACATTAAAATTCTAGGACATATAATAAAGAGGTATTGGAAAATTTGACCCATACTGTACAGTTTGAAAATAACAGAGGAAAAACAACGCATTACCAACTTAACGTGCTCGAGTAAAGGAATGTTATAACTGGGTTTAAGTTAGATAGCGAAAAAGGTAATATTTGCTATGGGCTACCAAGGACAGGAAATTTGGGAGAGCCATTTTCGCCAAATCCTGGAGCGGGGATGGCACATGGTAGAAGAATTTGCTTTTGAACCATTCTACTAAATATTGAATTGTTATTTACATTAATTTCTCGTTACACGATTGATTTTATTCCGAATACTTCGCATCGTCTTTAATGAGCCATCTACAAAACTGCTTCATTTTTTGCAGCATAGGATTTCATTTAAAAATGAACAATGTCAACAGAATATAATATCAAAATATATAATATATATAATGAGCAAGAATATTCGAGGACAAAATATTTACGGAGATATTGAATGTCTATATGTGAAATACTTAAGTAAGATCCACTGAAACGAATTGCCTTCAGAATTTAAATAATTAGTAATGGGAAAACGAAAGTAATGAAAATATATTACGATTCTTGTTCTAAACGCTCTGGTTAAATATACCTGTTAGGAAGGCTTTGAATGATAGTAAGGGGACATTAACTAATAAACAATGTCATGGAAATCAAGGTGCTCAACAGACAGGCCCGGAATAAATTTATTGAGACATATACATTAGGGGGAGGTTATGAAAACAATTCTATATTGTAACCATCAGCGGAAAGCGGAAAGAATATGAGACAACCGTAAACCTAACCAGACAAAGCAGTACCTCAAACCTGAATGGCTAGACAAGGAAACCCTTAATGAAACATTTAACCAAAATATCCCTGGAAAGTGTAGTCGCTGCAAAGATTCATATCTCATGAAGAAAATATGCCGACAGGAGAAACTATTAGTCGTTCACTCAAAAAAAACCTATCCTTTATGGAAGATTGGGAAAAAGAAATCGATTGCTGAGAGAAATTCCTACGAAATCCTGTTTGAAGTTAGCCTCGAGTTATTTGGGACACATCGTAATTATGTTGAAGAATGTGCTCCGGTCATATGAGACCAAAACTGAGTATTTTGGCCATAATGCAAAATGCCACCTGAGGCGGAATCCACATGCTGCACAACAACATGAGCGCATCACCCCACCACCGTGAAATATGTTGGCAAGAGCAACATAAAGTGGGAATGCTTTTCCTTATTAGAGAAATCGATACTAGTGAAAGTTATTAGGAAAATGGATGGAGTCTAATGGAGGGAAATCCTTGTGCTTAAACCGATAGAATATTGGGACATGAACAAAGATTCATTTGAACACCTTTCCTTAACAGACAGATAGATATAGAATGGACTAATTTTATCGAAAAAGAATTGTCTTAAAATATCCCCAATGTCCAGATGTAAATGCTGTTGAGCTTCTGTAGCAAATGTGAATATGTACTATAATAGACCTTATTTTCCTATACGCTTGAGAATAAGCTATTTTGCAAAGAGTAATATTGTCAATTTCTAGACATAGAAAACTGTTTGACATATGCACCCAAAGACTAGCAATTCTAATTGCAAAGGGAGGTAGTTCTGCAAAGTTTGTCTACGGGTTAGGTGTGAATATTTATTCATCGATATTATGACTGGTTTACTTTTATAATTATTGACTGTTTTAGAATATAAGCTATATTTCACCTTCAAAACTCTAAGCATTTAGTGTTTATCAAATGTTAAAATGAATATTTAAATGAATGTGGATTCCATTTGGTAATCGATAAAACGTGGGATATTTCAAGTGGGCGAATACTTATGCAATGTTCTGTGTAGTAAATAGGTCAAGATTATTTAAAAAGTAACTTGGAAGCACGTGATTATATGGCAAAAGAGGATCATACCCTAATAATTCAAAATGATGTCATAACGATTGAAGCATTTAAAAGATAGACTTGCAAAGAGAGACAAATCTAACGTAAATACAAAGATAAAAATCGGGATAAAACATGAGCTTCAAAGGAGAAACCATATTAGGTAATATCATGAAAAGAAAAAATCAGGATTAAAATTAAGCTGCAGCCCTTCAGCGACAAGGATGTAGTTTTAATTTGTAGTAATAGTATAAAGTTTTATGTCTCATATCATGATACAGTTTTGATCAAATACGGCATTTTTTTATTTTCGAAACTCACTGACTATGGATGGCCAATGGATGGATTAGTTGCATCGTAAAGGGATTAAGAATAATACCTGACATATATATGTAAAACAAACGTAATGATCGACAATGTTTCTTAAAGACATTACTTGTATACGTGAAACAAAAACATGTTACAAATGATAGATGAATTATGTGTGTGTTCGTATGTTTGTGTGCGTGCATGTATGTGCAGTAGTGTGTGTGTGCGTGTGTATGTGTGTGTGTAAAGTGTCTATCAAAATTTCTTCTATATATTTTGGGGCAGGTTACTGACACTAAACAAGGTCAAATATAAAATATAAACATATGTCCAAAAGCAATCGTTGTACATCAACACTCCAACTCGAATGGATTTGCTGGCTCCCGTGACACATTGACGAGGTGTC
Organism: Acanthosepion pharaonis; assembly: GCA_903632075.3. Lineage (NCBI taxonomy): Eukaryota > Metazoa > Mollusca > Cephalopoda > Sepiida > Sepiidae > Acanthosepion > Acanthosepion pharaonis. Next base: position 1,573,851 of record CAHIKZ030000278.1, read on the forward strand.
TCTGCATTATTAATGTCTGCTGCATCAACAAATTGTATTAATTAGTCTCACAGGATGAGAGACAAAGTGGAAAATTGCATGCCATAAAACCTGACATCACCTACCTAAACATCCTTCATGGTAGATGTCCGTCCGTGCATTCCGAACAATGTGACTAAAATGTGCTGGAGACCCATCATGAATAAACCACGTTTCCCGTATTAGCAGTGCTATATTCTTTAGCGGGTCTGGAAGTGTGTTTGATATAAATTTCCTGTAAACAGCTCCTGTAAGATGTGTTGGTAGAAAATATGGATCTACCAACCATAGGGTTTGTGATCAGCCCACAAATGTTCGTTTCGTAAATTTGTTATTCCATCTCTTCCAAATGTTACCTCGTTTGTAAACCAGACTGAAAAAAAAAGAATAGATCAGAAGTTTGTGTAATAAAACATCAGTAAACATTCTTCCCTAGAGAGTGATCAGAATGCGAAAGACTCTGCACACGTTACAAATGATATGTATAGAGGAGCTTCTCTTGACCTATCCTCCATCGAGTAATATGTGATGTACAAAATGCTAATGCCACTTGACATGTGCTGTTACCTGGATCGTATCCGACAATAGAATGTATTATTCCCGGTCAGACGTACGAGCGGATCTCGTTTTCCTCGATCCATAATTTGGGGAGAAACGGATCCTGTCTCAGCAAAGCACCGATTAACCCCAGGAAAGAGTGTCTGACTCGGCTACCTTCGCTCTGGAAACGCAAACTGATACAGGCGTGCAGCCTCCCATCCATTACCATTCACCCGGCCGTATGTAAAAACCTATCCGGCTGCTCAGAATATGAAAATCCTGCCATTGTTAAACGAAACATTTCTCAATTACATCATTACTACGCCCGTTAAATGTGGAAGATACATTAGCTAAACATTTACACGAATGTCAAATGTAACCTCCCTGAATGTTTGATAAAAATAAATCAAATTATCATCAAAGAAGTAACATGCACGATTCTGATTTCAGGCGCCCTCTCAGGGAAACTGATGTCCATTAAAGTAACGGAATAAGCACGACGCCATTAGGAATTTTAGACGTGGTGTAATGGTTAGCAAAGTTATTTGCTAGATCAATTAAATCTGAGCAGTGAGTTCGATTCTCACTAGGTTTTCCGTTATTTTCCTTTTGTGCAGCATCTAAAATACGCTTAGAAAATAACCATGCACTGTGTTATAGATGGAATTACATCATCCAAACTCAGAAAGGATAGAAAGACTCCTATCCTATATGTAAATTTCCATCCTTAATTTTCTCGGCGTTCAGTGACATTTGTTCTCTATTTAGAATTCACATCTCATTTATAACTATTACGCCATATTGACATCCTAACACAAACTATTTATATAGTATACCATAAATTCACGATGACTTAGTAGGAAAAATATCTGAAAAAGAAAAAAAAAACTTTAGAAATTGAAAAGATTTGAGTAACTAATCAACCAAGAAGGGAAAAACGAATGTAGGCAAAGTCAAAGAAAAATACATAGAAAAAGAATAAAGTTAACAAAGAGGCGAAATGTAAATATTTAAACAGATTTAATTAAATCACGGAAGAGCCAATCGATTAAAATATACAATTAAGATAAAGAAACAACACCATGGAGAAAATATATTGAGCATAAGAACAATAAAAGAGAAATTTCATTTGAAGATAAATGGCAAATATCCAATTAATACTGAAATGGATAAGGGTGAAGTGAAATTGAATGAAAGGCGAGAAAGAGAAAAGCAAAGAAAATAGAGTAGCCATGAAGATGGAAAAGGAAAAATAATGGAGGCAGATTTGTATTTACGCGTTCTTAAAAGGAGATTAATCCCCAGGTAGCCATAGCTTCTTGATAAGAATCAGTTACGCAGGTTAGCAACAATGACGAGCTCAGTAGAGAAGATCGCAGACATTTGTCAGGCCTGCGACAGAATATAATTAATTCAAGTGCAGATGTCTGAGTAAGGTGCCTTTCTTTCTGACAATTAGACTATTACTGTTCGTTGTCGGATATTTCGGTCAGTGGACACGTTCAATAACGGGCAATACTGAATAGAGAATGGATGTCTCATCGAATCAGGGGTCTTAACGAAATTTGAAAATGAGACTAAAGGCAATTTAATGTTGAGGGAATTCAAGGTGCAAAACCCGGACTGTCAAGAATCTTAAGACATTATCGTGCACTTTCTAATAGAAAACGCATGTAATTGTGTATCTTTTGACATAATCAATACAAAGCTATCGCCTTCAGCCCCTAAGCACAAACTATATATCTGAACATTGTATAAGGCCTTGACAAATATTATCTGTTTATTGAATATATTAAATAATTTTTGCAGTTTTATTTTATTGATACATACATAAATATGCAGGGTAGTCCGAAAGTCTTGTCACCATTAACTCTCTTCCAAACTGTAGGAGCTCGTGTCAGCCATCTAAAATGGAAGACGTGACAAGACTTTCGGACCACGCTGTAGTATCCCAGTTTTTTTTTTTTTTACGGGAGAAGAAATTGCATCGTCCCCACTGGCACCAATAATATTTGGCAGGGTCCAGATTAAATTCAAGATCGCGAGCACCGTTTTAACGTGTAGGATGACGCTGTCTTTTTCCAACGTTAGATCAAATAATCATCTCACTTCTAAATTTGATATTATTCGATCAACTCTAATACCATAGCTAAAAAAATGAACATCTTACATATCAATAATGTATATAACATTTTAAAAATACGTCTACTAGAAAACTCAGTATATTAATACGCTTGTCACACTTACCCGAGAGACTAAAAAAATAGGGACATAGAGAATAAACGCAAAAGGGGGGAATGGCGGAAATAGATGAAAATAGAGCACGATAAAGAGAGGGATTGAAGAATTTTTCTTAGACAAAATAATTTGTAGCGGATCTAAAAAAATGATTGGTCAGAAATTACGTTTCTTTCCCTGGTTTATGCTCGGAGCGAGCATTTATCTCAAGTAGTTGCGAATTTTAGCTTACAACTACGTCCGCACTCTACGACATCGACAATCGTTGTAAATGTAAATAGCGCAAAAATTATCAGTTCCGGAAAGTGAAATCTGAGAGCTACTGAAGCTAATGTTGGCAGATGGATGTAAATAAGAACTAATCTATTTGTTCACTCCTTCAACGACCGCGGCCAAAGAACAAACTCAGTGATTCACGAATTCGCCACCGAATTACAACATCATATTAGTGACACCAGTTAAGTACTGTTTTACTGGCACTTTTCTTTCTATAATTACTTAAAAGACACTTCGCACTCTTCACCATGTGCATAACTGTGAAAACCATTTTACCTATATTTTTGAAAACTGATGAAGTACACAACCGAATTACATAATTACAGCAAACAAATACATTGTTTTTTGAATATATATTATTTTGCATTTATTAAACAGAGTTTTTTCTTTGTTTCCATTTGTTTCTTATAAAAGATAAATTTTGTACGTTTGAGTCTTCAGTCGTGACTAGGCATTGCAAGACCTCAACAATCTTCATACCTTTGCGTAAACACCAGTTACACTAACTTTAAAATAAACTATTTTACTTTTGTTATAACTATCTGGATATCGTCAAAGTATAGGGCGCAGCGTTAATTATTCATTATTAAATCTCGTTAATGTTTGATTGATTTAATTTTTACGTTTTATCAAATTTTGTAGGTCAGAAAATATTTTAGTACATGATTTAGAGATGAAAATAATTTACTAGTACAAGTCCAATACCTGAAGTAGAATTTATGAATTCCTACATTGTCCAAGAATATTTTCGCGTATGTAAACATATCGATTTCTAATATCGAAGCGTTATACGTTACAGCACCCCGCACATTCAAGCTTATCGTACGTGGTTTTCCTAAACACTCCCACATCTAGATTATGACAAGGCTCCACTTTGCCTAAATTGACTAATCTTACAAGAACAGCAAATTGGCGTAATCCTGCTAGTGATTATGAACACAAAGGAAAGGGTGGATATCTTTGTTTCCTATATCAAAATCTAACGCACGTTTAACACACTCGCCTCAAATTTGTAAATTGATTTTGTGAAAGCATTAAAATAGTATATGAACCCATATACTATATACAATACTGTGCAAAATTAAATGAACCGCTAAGATATTATTCAAAACAATTCTTTCCAAATGATCAACAAATCTCAATTTAACTATATATTAATTGAGAAGAAACATTTATTAAATCAATTACAACCACTTTCAAATTTTTTTATCAAGCTGGAATAAATATCTTCATTAAAAATTACGATGTACAAACGGAAGTGAACACTTACATTTACAATCTGTATTTTTGTTTTACGTGGTTGTCAGGGCAATAAATTTTTAGCAAGTGGAAAAAATCAAAACTAAACGTATTTATTTTTTTTAATTATCTATCTATAGTGCAGCCAATCAGTTTAATACTTTGTGTGTACAAAAGTTTGCAATCAGAGATTAAATTTAAAAAGTATAAATACAACTTTAAAAATAACTTCCTTGGTACATAAAAATCGTAGAGTTGAAATCTATAATGAGACAACAAAAGCTATGAAAACGATTTGGAGTGAACCTTTCCACCATGCAGCATGGAAGGCCTTTTGTATGACGGAATCACAGACAAAAATTGGCCAATCGCGAAAAATAACAGCAAGAGCAGGTGGAAAATTTCGGTAAGTCCAGACAAATTCTGCCGTGAACTTTGAGGTTCTCCAATACTCACTAACCAATTTCGGAATCAATGTTCATACATCTAAAGTGGGACGAAATCTAAATAATACCGATATTCATGGCAGAATTCTTAGAAAAGTGTCACTAATTACGAAATATCTAAATATTGCTCGCTTCATCTATGCCAAATCTCATGTTAATAAGCCAGAAATAGTCTGTCAAAAGTTTTATTGTCGGATGACACCAAACTAGAGCTTTTGGGAAGAAGAATAGGCGGTATATCTGGCGAGCTCCCAATACGGCTATTGAATTGAAGGATTTGATTCCAAGCATTAAGCATGACAGTGACAGTCTTTGATTTGGAGTTGCATTGCCGTAGCTGAAACAGGCAAAGTAGAACGTATTGACGGCACAATGTATACGGCAAGACACCAAGATATTTTGAACAAAAGTGTCTTCTCCTCAGTTCAAAATTTAGTTTTAGGTCGAGTTCAGAATGTCAAACAGGACAATGAACTGACGCATCAAAGCAGAAAAATGGTTTCGTAAAAAGAAAAGTCCTTGTCAAGTCCTGATCGAAACAAATTTGGAAATCTCTGATGCAAGTGAATGGAGGCAATGCCCCCAAGGCACCTAAGTAAAATAGAGCAATTCTGTGAATTTTGCTAAGACGAAGGTTCAAAATTGGCAATTACTACTGCGAGAAACTTCTTAATGATTACAGAAAAATGCTGGTTGACTGTGCAACCAAAAATTAGCAGCTGCCCAACATTAAATCTTAAAGTTAAGTTCCTTTTGCATCAGTTGATTTTGAATTTTGAATTAATATTTTCATTCCAGCTTCATAAAAATAATTTGAAATTGTTTGTAATTGAATAAATAACGGTTTTTTCTTAATGAATATATAATTTAATTGAGATTTCTTGATCATCTGGGAAAAAAAAGATATTTTTTTAAAAATATTATCTTAGAAGTTCACTTACTTTTTCACGGCACTGTATATTTATTTTGAGCTGGAATCAGCATATTTATATTTAAACTATTAAATATTCACGCTACGGATCGGAAGCACACGGAAAATACATAAGCGTCATTTGAAGAAGCAACTGATATTTTTATTGTATATTTTGAGTAATATGTTGTGTTTCTAACGGAAGAATATAACAATTTTATAGCTAAAGTGTTTTCTCAGATCAATGGTTAAAATGACTTTCAGCGAGTGAAGCCTGTGCGTTTTGCTGTGGATTATATTTATGGAAACTTGTAGTCAGTCTCTACAGTGTTAAAAACAAAGAACTATTTAATATATCAGAAACCACATCAGGATTTTCAACAGCACCGACAATTAAAATGGATTTCACACGTAAGTCGAAGGTATAATTATGATGTTGACATTTTACAATGCCCCAAATAAAAACTTAGGATGGAAGCCCACATCAATACTGGTAAGAGCTATAATAGCTTCTAGACTTAAGAAACATATTTTCTTTAATATTATCTGAAGAGAAATATTTTATAAATTTAAACCCACAGTACTACTATTTGTTTTTTCAATGAATACCAGTATTTCTTATAAGCAGACGCCTAAAAGTATCATGATAATTTCCATTAGAAGAGGTAAGTGAGAAATTTAAACCTCTTACATCTGTAGGATCTGGCGCAAAAAAAAAATAATTTATTACTATAACTTAGAATTTATTACATACCTAGAAAAATTAATAGAAATAGGCATATCTATCAATATATATATATATATATATATATATATATATATTTGTACTTCTTCGTAGATTGTTTAGACATTTAGATTTATATCAAACCTCAACCCCCAAATATGCCCTTTAAATTAATGCGAATTAACAGCGTCTAAGAATTTGAGTGAAACCTGCCCTCGTGGAATTTAATTTAATATGTTTTTTTGTAGCTTCTTCCTTTAATGTCGGTCTTTTCCCTCACCCCTTACCCATATATATCTAGAGATAACACGCGTTAAGTTTAAGCGACGTCTAGCCTACACAGAGTGGGGTTAAGGATAAGGAATTGAAATGGTACATCTAACACACTCATGTCTTCTCTCCCAACTCACTTCCTCACTTCGTTAATTTTACATATGCTTGATGCGGTCCGTCAAAAATGTGTGAATTTCTTTTCATTTTTCATTTCAACCTTTGGAAGTAAAGTCTGATGATCCAGAGCCCTGTTAAAGGGGTTGTGGTGAAATAACTTATTACATGGAACCTTAAAGTGGTCTGTCTTTATTCAAATATATTGGCTCTGAATTTTACATTGAGCTCTCTGGATATCATCCTCCCTGGGTCTACCCATACGGATTACCTAGTTTTGCATAAATTATATATATATATATATATATATATATATATATATATATATATATATATGGACTGTCCCTATAAATATATAGAGAGATTAAAAGAGAAATGTAAGACATGCATCATACATAAATGGGGCCTAACGGATATAAGTGTTCAATGTCTAATTGACGGATCAATTTCAAGTTACAGCCTCGTTGGCTGATTTTTTAAAATTCCTTGACAAAATTCAGGAATCGGTCCCTTCTCTCTCTCTATTTAAAAAGAAAATTGAGAGCCTATTGTTAAATAAGGACACGTCTTTATCACAAGTGGACAATGCAGACAACTCACTGTATTTCTTGCAATGTCATGAGTATTCCAAGCTCAACTTAAAGTCATACGCAGTGAGAATTACTAAGTAATTAAATTGCTTATATAAAGGAAATTTTTCAAATGACAGAATGGACGATATTTGGACATGCTTCTCCAAACATTTCAATTGCAGTATAAGGATTATTTCTAACAATCATTTAGATTCAATGATGTCGTATAAGACTTAGTAGCAACCAAGCAATTAGGATTAGTTTCTACTCTTAAGTATAAAATATATTGTATTGGAATAACTATTTGTTCCAAATAAGCTCATTGAACGACCTTGTAAGTGGTTGTTAACAAATATCTATCGATTATTTATTTTTATTATTAAAAATAATTTATTTAAAATTATATGTTTTGGTTTTGATGTAATGAATATGCATACACCTAAGTTCCCCCTCACAGTAATATGAGTGTGTGTTGTCAGCCATAAACACAGACTGATATGAAGGTACAGGGGACGCCTACTGCCTGTGCCTATTGTCTTCAACTATTGCCTACCACTACGACGAGGACCAGTCCATTACGATTGCCGGCTAGATTCCCCTACCCGTTTACAGTAGTCAACAACCACATTGCTACTTCGAACAAATATATCACTTTCCGGGAATATATCAGGTTTAAATATCCAAAATTTCTAAGTCATTTCTGGAGGTTACTTACGTGCTAGAACCCTTGGGAGAGGTATGAATCCTATTTTCTCCCCCAGCTATGGGTAAATAGCATGACAGGCCGAGTTCTGTAGCTTTGGATGGCAACTGGACTACGGCAGAAACTAATGGCAAACTACTGCGGGAACTAATTTGTCTAGTCAGTCATGTATATATGATCGCCTAAGTGTGTATCACGCATGGCACATAACTGACTAACGTAACTATTCTCTGGTAACAAGACATAATTATATATGCATATAAGTTTATGATAAAACAAATGCTTACTCAGATCATAAGTTGGGGAAAATAATCATACATAATACTTATCAGAAAAAAAAAGATACTTAGCATTGTTAAAATTCGTTTGAATATCATCATTAAATATGATCAAGTGTTTATATTTTGGGATTAAATATACTATTTAAACAAAGAGATTCGTGAAACCGTTCGCTAAAATACAAAAACGAACGCGTACAAGAAGTTGAACATGAACAAATAAAAGTACACTATAACAAGAATGACTACAATAAAAACAACAACAACAACAACAACAATAATAATAATAATAATAGTGTATGTACAACCTAATCAATAAAAGAAATATCTGATACCTTATTTCCTTATTTTCAAAAAGTGACCTGCAAATATACAATTTAATGGTGGCTATCGTCATATACTGTCAATCATAATAATAATAATATGGATAATAATAATGGAATGCAATTGAATGATTTTCTGTGTGTTGATTAGTTTGAGGAATTAATCAAAGAGTTTATTCTATTGAACTCCCTTGTTATTTTATTAATTTCTCCCTGGTGGGCTGTTAATAATTTCCATATGTTATTATTTCCTTTCGCTTTGTCAAACTGAATCTCAGTAAAACCTGTTATTTTATCAGAGCAATGTCTGTACAAATATTTGTTCCGTCAATATTTTTATTATTTCTGCTATTTTTAAACATAACTTGAAAATGACAGGCATGCAGTCGAAATGTCTTAAACATTGTTAAAAATTGAGTCTCTTTCTTTTTAAAGACCATCTCTGCTCTGTTACCGCATAGTGGAATAGTTTTGATATTCATTTTGTTTATTATTATTATTATTATTATTATTATTATTATTATTATTATTATTATTATGTCTGATCAATCGGTTATAAATTCAAACTCTCTTATGCACAAAATATAATCAGTTTTAAAATGATCAACTGAAAATATCTGAGATATGTCATCATTAAACCGATCCTTATTTCCAAGCCAGAAGCTGCAATATAATAATTGGAGCCAGAATATATTAATGTATCAGATAGAATTCCACAATTACATAAAACCACTATGGTTTAATTAAAAAGAATATCACAACTTAAGAAGCAATATGAAGAGATTATGCAACAGGAAATTACAATTGTAGACCATAATATGTGGAAAAGAAAGAAAAAGTCTTAACAAAAAACATGAAAATATGACAAAGAACCGAGATCAGCCAGATGAACCGACTAAAGATAGCTAGAAAAAGTGTTGCAGCTTTGATGAAAATTAACGTCGTTCATTCATAAAACATTGGTTGATGCTGGTCCGAAAACACAACTGGTCCAGATGTAATATTAACAGATACCCATTTACTTACCAAGATGCATTACTAGTGAGGATAAATGATGAGCTTAAAACGATAGAACGAGAGTCGTGGAAATTAATAACGACGCTGAATGCTTTAGAGCTCTTTTCATGACGAAAGGCTCAATTTCCGGAAAAAAAAAATTATGGATGACGATAATACATCAATTTGTATTGTTATTTCAGCTAAACTAGAAATTTCAAAATAGGCTCGAAAATGGAGCACATCTACGCTTAGAAGAAAACTCCATTCTTACATGTTATGAATCATATTCTTTTTCAAGTTAGTGGGGCACTGATTCTAATGTTATTAAATGTAATTTTAGGTTGACAGATACTTTCGCTAGTTTTTTTTTTCTCTTTCCGTTTATTTTAAATTTATACTTTAACAAAAATGTTAACAATTTCGTTAATAATACGTTATCCTTCAACATTCTACGAGTTCATTCCAAAGTCCCACTAAATTGTCAAATGCTTGACGGTGGAGAATACATTTTCATTACTCGAAGAATTCATCAGGTTACAATTTCAGCTAAGCTTTCCTTACAAACAAAACTAAACTAAACTAAACACCTCAAAAACTGTCTCAATGTGACTAAAAACGGTTATTATATGAAAGGTGAATACGATAGATTGTTATGCGGACATTCCAAGCTGTTAAGTTGCGTTTTCGGTCAAATAAGCAACCTTCCGCGGCAAAAATGCTCATTCATGTCTTTCTATCGTCATGTTTGAAAAGAGTTAAGATGCACACACATTTCAAAGATAATAAAATAAAGTTACACAGGAAGAATAGATTTCAAAGGTACCATGAACCACTATGCTAAACATATTTTGCATGTATATTCAATTAACATTGGAAAAAACGAACAGATTTATCTAACTTACAGATACATTATTATTATAACCTATTGGCTAGTACCTGAATTTTTGAATATCATGAGGACAATGCAGCGTATGTAAATAATTTAAATGATAATAACTCTTCATCTCAGAAATTCAGACAGAATCCTAATACACATCTAATAGTCCATAACAATTAATTGCTTTAACTCATTTATGTTTGGTTTAAAACTTCTCTTTTAGACTTCAAACCAATATATAACAGTCAATGACCAGACGCCGTATTTTCACAAATATATTACTCAATAGGGGAGGATGCTTCAAATCATTGATCAGACACAGTTAGGTGATCACAGGAAAGTAGCAAGTAAAAATAAAGCTAAATAAACTCATGTTTCTTTCATGAATTCAAGAAATAATCGATAAACAAAACACGATACCATTATCTCCGCCACGGAGTTGAGTATCTACAAAAGAATCATCCGGTGTCTCAAATGAATAGAAATCAAATATTAAAGTAAGGATGTTTTCTTGTCTGTAGTAAATACAGTAAGAGAGAACAATTAACATTTTTGGCTAAACTATTTCTGATTTATGTCTTTGCATTTCACATTGAATAACAGCGTTATTTCAATTTACAATGGTATAAGTTGTGTTTAGCTGAAGAGAAAATGTTGTGTCTGACTGCTGAAAATTATGTCTACACTCATCGTAAGAATTGTTCTTGTATATGTCTGTAAATTAATGCCTTTAATGAAGTTTACTTCACATAACTTCGTATTCTATAATTAAAATAATTAAGTAATTTATGATTAAAATTATCATGGATGAATAAGCATTATACTTATAGACGATCTATACTTGACTTTCAAAAAGTAACATTCTGGTCAATGGCAAATACATAATTATATGGATATAATGTTTATTTTAATCTTGGATAAAAAAAATAAACATTATATTTATACAGTATCAATTAATTTCACGATGGTATTAAAACGGAAATTATAAGACACTGAAAAATAATTAGTCTATATTTCTATTTGTCAGTTATATATTAAGACGTTAATTTCATGCCAACATCTTAGTGATTCTCCTGTACGCATGTGATTAATGGGCTTTACCTGCGGCACACCAAAAGCTGATCCAAGTTCTGGAATTAAGAGGTGTTCAGAACAGTGGGTCATCATTCAAATAGCTATTGAGATCACAATATAGAAGAAGAATCTGATGTGGGATGTCTGCGTAACCCGTTATCGGAGTATATGCAAACATCCCTACTATCTTCGATATAACGTGTATGGAGTAGAGGACTCCAAAGAAATAGATGGGCGAACTACGTCATCGAATGGACCGACGAAAAGTTTGCGCAAGCCTAGTCGCTGGACAATGGATCAGATGGTGTCTTCTCGTTCAAGGACCAACCAGGTAGTATCTCTAAAACGCTGGCATGCTCTGAGAAAAAAAAGAAGAGCATATGTTCTGATATATCTATTAATTATTTACTAACCTTTAGTAAGTAGCCGGTTTGAATGTAAATATGGTCAGATAATTCAATATGTTCTAGTTATTTCCTTAATGAATTTATAATTTTTTTTATAAAAGCAGAAAAATTTCGTTACAAGAATACTTAACAGTTATGTAATATCACCACATATTTCATGCAAGTAGTAATAATCAGAAATTGATTGAAAAATATATATATATATATATATATATATATATATATATATATTTCTCATTAAAACTATTTATATAATATTTGGTATTTTATAAGGAACGCTTTCATTAACACCAGCACTCACTGCAAAATGTTATACACACAAAGAAAAACACACACACACAAAGAAAAACACAGACAGACACACGGACACAGACACAAATACTTACAAACACAAAAACACAAACACACACACATATATATAGTGTATTGGGGCAGCAAATCATAAATATAAACGTAAATTATTAAATATAAAAGACAATGAACATCTATTATGTCTGATCATGATCAATTTTAAACTTGATATGTTTGCTTTAAATTCTGATGAAAATGTTTTGCCTTTATTTTCACCAGAAATTAAAGCATACATACAAATGTTAGAGACGGGTTATGATCATTCATAATAGATATTCATTGTCTGCTATATTTAATAACATATATATATATATATATATATATATATATATATATATATATATATATATATATATATATATTTGTCTGTGTGTATGTATATATATATATATATATATATATATATATATATATATATATATATAAACATATGTGTGAATGGGTGTGTGTGATACAAATATAATATATCATTAAACCTAAGTCAAATGCTTTTTAAAACGTTGACTATACACTCGTAATCAATTTAAATTGCGAAGCTTACAAAAACTCCAGTGCTACAAAAGATAAATTTTAAAATAAATGTAACAAAGCGGGCGTGTATGTGTGCAAGTGGCGTTGTGTGTGTGGGTGTGTGTGTGCGTGTGTGCGATATATTTTTAATAAACAAACGTCAAAAACGGTATGAATGAGAACATTGTCCACAAAAACAATACTACAGTATTTTTCAAAATTTATATATTTATTAGTGGTAATATTTAATTTCTTTTCAACATTTTTTTAAAAAGTTAATCCGTTAAAACTTTATTACTAATTTCAGTTTTAAGGTTAAATTCGATGGGGTAATTTGTACACGGGTAAATATTCATGATTATTTTAAATATATATTTAACTTTTAATAGTTAGGATTTGCTCCATGGGTTTCGGTTGACGGGTAATATCTAAAGCATTAAACCTAGTGGCAACACTGAAAAAAAAAAGAATCAATCAACTATATACTTAACAGGATGTGCGCTGTAGTTTTATAGATACCAGAAGTAGAACTGGGAGAGCCGAGTTCGAATTCCAGACATGTTCATTACATTCTCTTACAAGTAAATACCCTTTGAAAAGGTATGAATCGATCTCTTCTCTCGCCAACAATGGATTAAATAGTAAGACATCCTGGGTCCTATACCGTCCGTAGGCAACCAGTCTATCGCAGAAAGAAACGGCACACAATTGAATGATAATATTATGTTTATTCATTCTCGAGTCGAAAGAGACATGTCCATCCAAGCGTGTATCACTGTCTCAAATTTGTACAAAGTCATATGATGTCATAAAGCCCGTGTCTAGACAAACAAGTCAGCAGATTATAAATTTCTGCTTTGCTAGGCAGCATTTAAATGATTTTACTGAAGGTCCTGTTCTGACAAATTAAGTGCATAGAAAGTATCTGTATTGATAAAATTTATTTAAATCCTCAAATTTACAATTACTATTTCTTGCGACAAAGTAATAAATAGATGGAAATTAGCTCCTTTAGGGTCTTTTTTGTTGATTCACTCCAAATAATGTAAAGTTTCTTATCGAAAATATATATTCACCCCAAGAAATCATAAATTCTAAATCAATGTTTGCTCGCGATTATATTAATATTTGGCACTCTTTTAAAATGATACAGATTAAATCAAAATTTCTTTAACTTGCATCACAAAACTTCATCATTCAGAATCAAAAGAATTACCAAAAATCAGAGAATTATTCACATTTCATAAGGGAGGCTGATTTTCGAGGTACTTACAAGTAATCTTTTTCAAATAAAAAAAATGTTTTACATTGTTTATTGGGTTGAGCGCGAAGGTAAACCCATATTTTGGAAGAGCGTACCGAGTCGACCAGATTTGCGGCGATCTCAAAGGTAAACCCAACCGGGGTGCAATGAAAATGCCACTCTTTGGGAAAATTTGTTGCGAATTTTAGTAAATATAAATTCTTTTTATTTGGGGTTGAATTAATATCTTAGGCTGAAATAACTGAACAGATCATTCCTTCAATATGCAAAACTGACAAATACTTAGTAATTATAGCAAACATACATTAAGACAAGTTTTCGACTACATCAGAATGTATATCGAGCTTTGATCTAATGAGGTTAGATTAATATAAAATGGTTCAGGAAATGCGTTTTAGAATGCTTCCATTGTGCAAAGATACGTTTTACTTTATTTATTTTTTTTAAACTCGGAAGACTATATTTTAGATTGTCAATCTACTTTCACAAAAACTTGGATTACAAAGACAGAGGAAAATTAACAGACATGCCAACTAAATGTCAGGTACCAGAACGTTAGCATTTGGATGTGCGGGTGGTTCAATTTAGAATCAGTTTGCAAAAGTCACATTCTGACATATTCATTTTCATCCCAAGTTTGCGCAAGAAAATTTGGTACAGATACGGATGTTTCCATTTGCTTATACCCACGGGGAATACAAATTAAGCAACATGAAAAATGGTTCTTTTTAGACTGAGGTAATGGATTAAGAATTGCAAATCGGAATTGAAAAATGTGAATGATTTACGAGAGGACAATGAAATATATTACCCAATAACTCATGGCAATTCAGAAGTAAGAAATGAAAAAAAAAACTGCTTTTCAAATGTAACTAACCTCACAACAATTTCGTCGAGACCTGGGTGTTATCATTATTGGGGGGATACATTGGTTATATGCTTTTTAGATTTTAAATGGCAGGATTTGCAAGTATTTTTTAAAATGTGTGAAAAGTATTAAAATATGTATAATATAATGATATTTATGAATATTTTAAATATTTTAGTTTTAAAAACACAACATTACAAAGACCATTGGATTGATATTGACAAAGAGTAATTAATGCACAGACACACACATATAAGAGGGAAAGAGGTTATATTGGTTCCAACGAGAGAACAGTGTGTATATTAAAAAGAAGAGAAGAGAGGTGCCGAATACATTTTGGTTGTAATGTGGATTTTTATTATGCTTTATTTTCCGTACTTTTACTACACGAGTTTCTGGTCTCGCAACCGTCTTCAGGTAAAACGCGGAGATTTCCACATATTATTAAAAATTAATTAAATAAGCCTACAGAAACACACGGAAATGGAAACAGATCTAAGAACACACATTAAAACATTAAAAGATAAAATGCCGATAAGTAATTCATCATTTCGCTTGGACCAACCTTAATTGTTTTATGACCCTTCACGCAGAACTCTGCCAGTTCAAGAAAGACATTCAGATTACTAACACAAAAACAGAGAATGTCTCATATCGAGAATATTTAACATTGAAAGGAAAAAAATTAATTATTTTTAATATGTGGAAATTCCCTCCTGTTGATATTGACTAGTAGTAATATCAACATTTATTAAGGAGTAATTCGGCTTGTCGTTTTGTTTTGTGTATAATATAGACTATACTTCTGTATCAAACATTTTTTTTTAAACATAAAACAAAATAATAAAGAATTTAGGATCATCAATCTAACATTTTTCCTGTTATATCAATACAAAACACACACACACACACACACATATATATATATATATATATATATATATATATATATATATATATATATATATATATAGAATATATATGGAAATTTTGAACAAGCTGTTAACATTTTCAGGAATTGATAGAAAGTTGATTAGAAATGGAAAATGTTCACAATGTGCCAAACAGGATGACTTTAGATTAACCATATGATTCTAGGAATTGGAACTTTACCACATTCTTTCACAAATTGTCTGATAGCGGCACCAAATACACAAACTTATATCACCCTAATATTATATTTTCTTTGCACTTAATCTATGTAGAAATTGTTTCAATCCCATACAAATTTTGACACAATCATATTCCATTTCACTCCTTTGTTGGTATTGTGACTGCTGAGGGTCGAAGATAATCTAAACATGCTTTATTGCATATAAACAATTACAATCAATCTGTTACGGTTGCCATCTCTGGAGTTGGCATACCCACAACATGGTGTATTATACTACATAATTGCACACGTCCATGAAGATGATCAAAATATATAGTTAACATTGTATTTTTCTGGAATCGGACTTTGAAATGATTTAAAGCAGGGCCCTTGTTTTGGCTGTTGTGCGAATTACGCTGCCAATATATATATATATATATATATATATATATATATATATATATATATGTGTGTGTGTGTGTGTGTGTTTTTGTTTTGTGTGTGTGTGTGCGTGTGTAAACCTCGTTTAAATTAAGCAAAACACCGCCCCATACATTATAATCAAAGGGGTTAGGTTGTTAGCTGCTGTTGTAGAGTATTCGGTCCTAAATTGTTTCGACGTACAAAACCTTAGGAACTTATTATAAAAGTTAATGACTCAGCAATCTAGTTGTGGTGGCGGTTGATACTTTAATGTCCGACATCGACTGACTCACCAACTCTCTGAGCTCCTGACGACTGCTACTGCTACTGCTACTACTAATACTTATTTTATGTTGGAAAGTCCATTAACAATAGAATAGGTATGTTCTAGTATAACAGGTGGCCAGGTGTAAGTGGTGAGTTGGCTGCAGAATATGTCCTGATTCTCTTCTGCTTGTGTCCCCACTATCTTTTCAAAGCGCTTGATATAGGGGACCCTGTTGAGAGTGATGCCATCATCAGCAAATTTGGGAGTTCTTTTCAGCGGTATCATCACATAAATCAGAGTTAAATTTCTGTAATGACATACCTACGTAATCAACATTAGACTCAACCATATCTTTCCGAATCATCTGCAGTACTCTAAAACTGGCTGTCCCTAGCTCTGGAATGTTCGTATTTGAGTTTCCGACGTGAATGCCAAGCATTAAAACATGTTTCTTTCCAAATTCCTATCGGAGTGAATTCCGTCATTATGCTCATTTTCTCACAGAATGTGCCCAGCTGAACGTGCTATCTTGTGCAGTAGATAAAATAAAATAAAATAAAATTAAAAACAAGCACTTAAGCAAAATTAAAAATATCAAATTTCAACAATTTCCCCCATTGCACCCTGTAAACTCTCCATAAATTAGTGGAGATGATTGTTCTCATTTAAACGGATTTTTTTCAAAAAACTGATGATCACCTAGAGAGGTTAAAAGTGATCGCTATAGATCAGCATTAGGTTGCCATAGTCTCTTACCAGCTTGAGTGCAATCAGCATTCAGGTGGTATCTATCTATCTATCTATCTATGTTTATATATATATATATATATATATATATATATATATATATATATATATATATATATATGCGTATATATATATGTGTATATATATATATATTTATATATTTATGTATGTATGTGTGCGTATATATATATATATATATCTATATCTATCTATCTATCTATCTATCTATATATATATATATATATATATATATATATATATATATATATATATATATATTGCTCGGAAAGTGTATGTTTTTTTTAAACGCTCGTACTAGCTTGTAGTTCTCGTTCATAATGTTCAAAAGAAAAGACTGGAACCAATCTTATTAAACAAACTCTTTAATAATATTTGTTAATAATGGCATAATACCGAATATTGTAGATAGTTCGGCGAATGTGCCACATTGTTAGCAGTAATTTGTGACACCTGGTCTTAAGAGCTTACGATCCTATCGTAGTGAATTAAAGTCTAGAGTACGTCGAATTTCCACACAACCCATCCTTTTTTGTGAAGATGTGTTTTCTTTTTTTGGTTTACACTTCCATATCTTCCGTTGCTTTTATTTTTTCTTCTGCTACCACGGTGTTTTCGGGTTATTATAACTAGTATGGCACGTCAATAGTGTTGTACAGCACATCGAAAAAGAAATCTGTTGATTTCTTTTATTTCCTTAACATATATTTTTTTTTCGAGTACCTATTTATATCTCCAATATTGACCTTGAACCTTGCATATTTCGTTTTACTATTTCTCCATTTTCCCTACTCTCCTTTGATACTAGTATTAGGCCACGTTTGACAATTTAAAGGTTGTAATTTTACCGATACAGCACAGCCTCATGATAACCATGTTTTGAATAATCTGGTCCATTTTAGGCCAATATACAAAACTTCTCATGAGGAATTTCGTCCTTGGCATTCCAGAATGTCCAATATGGATCTGCTCTAAAATTATTTTTGCAATAAAGTAGAAATTACTATTCTTTCAGCGTAGAGCCGTACTTCATCGCAGACAAAAATGACATATTTTTTATAACATCCGGTTTATATGTTATTTCTTTCCATGTCACTTTTATATCCTTCATCATTTACAAAATTGATTATATTTTAAATTCATTTAATTTCAACATTTACAAAATTAGATTGTATTTAAATTTCATTCAGTGTGACAGAGAGAGAGTTGCCTCATTATGTTACACCAAACACTTTCTATCTTTTTTTTCAAAAATTAACGTCGTAGTCACCGTCTTTTCAATAGGTTACGTATATTATGGGATTATTCTGGACAAAACATTTGCCTATCGCAATTTCATTGAAAGTGAAAATCTATCCTAAAGTCATAATTTAGTAAGATATTTCCCTAACGTTGGACCTGTTAGAATTTTGTTTAGGGATTCTTTTTTTGTACCAGAAATATACATTAGTGGGCGTTAATATATTTGCAGAATAACGTACCTACGGTATAACATTTTGTGATTTTTTTAACTGCCAGAATAATAGCTAGCGCTTTTTTTTTCGATTTGACTAACATTATTCTCAGCCGCTATTTGCTTTCAAGATGCATGGGCAACTCCTTTTAATTTATCATCGTTGAATTTATAGCAAATAACTTCTCCAATGCCATACAAGCTAGTATCTGATGCTTCCATTATTTCTAAACAATAATTAAAATGATTTTACAATAATTCTGATGTTAACATTTTCTTTGTCGCCAAAAGATTATTGATATTCTTCTGAACTATTCCAACCCGTACATTTTCAGTAACTTTTGTGTCATGTATTTTATCTTGCACAGAAAATATTGGTTATTTCGCCTCACTGAGTTGAACCCATATAATTTTATTCTCTGGAATATTTATCGCATGTCTTCTGAATTTTGCCGTCTTCTTTTGCTTTTTATGTGTACTTTGTCCAAATATGCAACTACAAAATCTAAACCAGCTAGCATCGTATCCATTACTTGCTGTTGAATGATACGCGCTATTTTGACCCCGTATTGTAGTCTATTAAAAATGTATAAAACCTAATGTGTGTTCATTGTTAACATCTTTTTACATTTTTCATACACGTCAATTTGTAACTATGCATGTGACAGGTTAATTTCTGAAAATATCTTGCACCATTTCATTTGGAAAAAAACATCTTCTGGCGACGGAAGTTGGTTAGTGTCCGATAGTAGACTCACATTTATCATTGTAGAAGATCTGCACAGACACGAGTAATAGTATTTTTAGATACACTGGTGGAGCTCCAAAACCAATAATCTGTGAGCGACCTGACTCTAACATATACTAATCTGTCAAGTTCTTTTTAATCGGTTCCAAAACAGCACAATGCGCATTATGTGTTTTTTTAAAAACAGAAACTAAACCTTCATTTACGCGAAAAATTGCTTTTGTTTTAGGAGATTTTCCGTTCGGAGCACACTGTAGGAAATCATTTTTTAACTCCTTTAAAAAAAACTTTCAGTCCCTATAATTTTTCATAGAAGTAGGTATTGACTTTTTACAGAAGGAATTTACGTGTAAATTCTACAAATCATACAGTTCCATTCAATCCATAACCAATAAGTTCACCATATTATTTTGAAAATCTAATGCCACAGTTGTTGAAGTTTTACCAGCAAACGAGACATTACTTACAATTTCGCCTCGGAAACATCATATTTTCCTGAGACGACACTTGCTAATATTTTGTTTTTCGTTAATGTTTGCTTACCAATATTGTTTCTTATGATTTCATTAATTATAATTATGTCTCTGCCTGTGTCCAATTGAAATTCTAGTCAACCATAATCACCTTTATCTTCGTAATTGCTTTTTTACTTTGCTTTAATTTTCAATGGCATTTTATGAGACACAGTTTTATAAATTGGAGTCAGTTTTTACTTTTGAATGGGCAACCCGCCTTACAATGACGTCCTCCGCAACAGTGACTCGCGTTCGATGCAGTCAACCATTTTATTTTATATTGCATTTTGGTCGAACTGCGTACATTTGTAAAATAACAATTTATTCAATTTTGCAGTGTCATGTCATAAATTTAGAATCCTTTCCCATTCATCTGCAAATTTCTGTAAGGTTAATTCTTTTTCCTGACCACATTTTGTTAAAATACGCGAAGGAATATCCGCGTCTTTTCTCGAAGTTAACTTTTGCACATTTTTTTCCTTCGCGATTGAAAATACCAACGTAGGTTACAAAATATATAAGTAATCTATTTTGAAAGTTTTAAGCAGTGTCAACCTGTCTAAATTAGGCAGATTCACTAAGAATTTTAGAGAAAATTGACACAGATTCATCGAATGTAATAGTCATTTTTTTTTTCAGCTAATGTAAATGTTGAGGGGTCCACCCCTATTTATACAAATGAACTCACCCAGTAAATACATATACTACTGCAAGAGCGAGACGAGAGTAAGAACAAGAGCAAGACTGAGTCGAGTCGAGTCGAGAGTGAAAGGTTGTAGGTAACCGGATGAGTGAGGGTGAGGTAACAGCGTTGTAGAAGTCACAGTGAGCGAGTACGTAGACTCAGTAAGAAGTCATACAGCGATACTTCAATACCAAAGACTGTATATATCTTTTGCTACTAACACGTATTCCTGGAACTACTAACCTGCTTTACCAGTTTGTATTATTAAGTTAATACATTATTTCTATATCATCATTCCTGGCGTTTGTTATTTATTGGTACCGGATTTCAACCTGGAACCCACAACAGTAAATTAAGATTTTTCTTCCTCATATAGACATAAAAACTAAACGTCGCTTTTTTCATCTGGCTAACTCTGGCAATCCTTTTTGAAAAACTTCTTCTCACCTTCTGTAATACGACAAAAAAAGTAACACTTTCAGGGTTATAAAAAATCGCAAACGTATAAGGGGTGAATGAAAATGTTTCCTTTAATCGCTGAAACATTACTTCAAAAATCCTTGTTTGATGTCCCAATATATATACACTTTTTATTCTTCTTGTTGATTTGTTTAGGCTAACTGATTTGCTGCTGTTACAATAACTGTTTTACCCCGAATTTTACGTCCTCCATATTGCACTTTTCTCCAATCCTTGGTTGACATAAGTTCCACAATCCTTTCTTCTTTACAATATTTTTTACACGTGAGTTCTAAACATGAATTTTGAATCCTCTTTGCTACATTTATAATGCTCGTAGATCTTGTTAATAATATTCCCAGGAAAACAATGAAACATGGGATTAATGCAGAGACTATTTAATCAAATGGATTACGATAACAGCGAATATTTTAATTAGTGCTGTGACTTTTTCTCTTAAAGTGAATGGTAGATTTTATGGTCAACAATACTGTGTAGAGCAAGACGGCCGGCTTCTTACACAACATCTTTATTGTGTGAGCAATATCCGTTCGTAATTAAGTTGACCTTGTGCAAAAAATAATAGATTGCTTGACTTCAATTGCTGCGTGGAATAGGTCATATACATTCGTGTCAAATACATTCCTCCTCAAATTACTCAGTAGAAATACAATCATTCATTTTAACTACTCCTCAGGCCATCTTACTCATCAAAATGTATCTTTTACTTTACATTTGCTTCAGTGTTTTTCTTTTAAAATAAACGACAACATTAGCCTTGATAAATTGAAAGATAAGTCTCAAAAAGCTATTTAATAGAAAGAAACGCACAAAACAATGAACCGAAAACACCCTTAACAATATAAAAAACATTTATATTCTTATTCTGTCGTCCATATAGCGTTTATTACTGTAAGATACATTTATCTCCAGGTCATCAATGAAAATAATTCTATATATGCCAACGATATTGAAATGTTATCTTCTCAGTCTCGCATTTGCCCTCGGAAATATTATTTGAGGACATCAAAGAACTGTTGAATATATATATATATATATATATATATATATATATATATATATATATATATATATAAGGGCAGGATGTGTGTGTGTCTGTAACGAATGCACGGCCGCAATTTTCGACGGATTTGCACCAAAATTTACATGCACATGCTCCAAGTTAGCGGGAAGGCCAAGACCGACGTTGCATTTCCCAACTCCAATCGATAGTAGAAATAATCAATTTTTTCATGCTTCTACTGCAGTTTTCATGTAGTTTTCGGCCATTTTGTACTGGCCAGCGTGAGAGCCAACATCTGACTGACACGAATTTTAACTAGCATGCTAGCGTACAAAAAAAAAAAACAAAAAAAGATAGCTGCATTCGACACAAGTGGGAAAAATTTAAATCTGCATGGCACTTTACTCTATTTTGATCATTGGCTTGGTTAAACTCAACGTTGATTCTGATTCCGCAGAACTGCGTTGGATGTGAAAATGTATTTGTTGTTAACATTCTTTTTTCATTCGGTTTTTCCAGTTACGAGTCCTTTTTTTAAAGCTGATCGTTTTGTTTTCATTTTGTTTAGTTTTTTTTTTTTTCGTAACAGATTTAATGTTTAGTATAGAGCTTAGAAAAAATCGCAGTGTGAGATAGGCAAGAAGTAATGCATGTAGTAACATCAGCACGGCAAAGGGCGCTCCTTTATAGGCAAGGTAGGTCAACGTATTTAATATTTTAGCAATTCGTTTGTGTATATATCGTGATGGCTATATGTGTGAATAATAGGATCGGCACAACTGCTTCAGGTCCCATTTAATTTAGCACAATACCCTAAAGAATGACAAGAATCCCTTTCTTTTCATCTTCTGAAATCTATAGATTATAGGGATTTTCCAATAGCTTAGATGTGGCACAATGCCGAATTTAGGTGCGGCCAATGATGATCGATCTCACTACTCAGTCATAATTGTTCTAGCGAGACAAGCTTGCTAACCATTACACCACCTCGAGGCGACCAAAATCTATAGATTATATAGCTGGTTAACCTTGGCGGTGTTCACTCTAGATAAAGAATGAAAGCGAATTGAAAACCAACGAAAATTCAGGGATATACACAGCTACTTAATCTTTCCGAAGCCATTAGGGCAATTAAAATATGTGGAGAGTCATAATCTTCACAACCCCCATGTAATGTGTTATTAAAAATGAATCTATCTGGCAGATCTTCCATTGAAATCAAAGTATACCTTATGCCTATTAATTTAACTGTGTAGGGTTTTCATGGTGATAATTATTTTTCTTTTGTTATAATCGGCCGCTTAGAAGAAAGAAAACTAATTTCGAAATAGCATTTCATGGAACATTTGATAATACTGTTAGTAATAGCAACAATTAGAAGACCAATTTAGTTTTCTGTAAGGAAACTCAATATAGACTATACAATGATACACATTACAATGTCCAGCAACATGAACTGCTGTTACTAAACCAAAATATTAACCTAAAACTCGCGTCTTGTACTTAAATACTCTCGTCTTTTCGAGATTCTCATATGGCTCTCTTGGGTGGCGCCAAAACCCGTTCAGAAATATCTAAATTCTCAACTGCGTTCAACAAAATTGTCAGATTAATGATTAAAATGTCTCCGAGCACATGAAGCCTGTAGTTTTTAGCGACGAACATTCTTCTTCGAACAATATTGACTGGCACTACAGAATAACAACCTACGCGTACCAATAAAAGAAACAGCTTGAGGAATTTCAAAACCATTGAGAAATAAAATGGATAGCACATTTAACAATGACAACCAATCGTTACTTTAAACAAAATGTGAGACAGTATCAATAATGGAAAAGACAATAACAGTAACTAAGCTTGAGATATTTTTTTTCAATCATTTTACGCCAATGCGACTAGGACGCAAAGGATGACAGAGATTTAAATGGAATTAAAAAAAAAGAATGAAGAGAAATGACAATAAACAAACACAATTAAGATAGACAGAAAATCGCGATTGACGTTGAATTTAAATGTGTGAAGAATGTAGCAGGGAAGGAAGATAACGAAGAGAGTTCCACAGGCGAGAATTGCGAGAAATTAAACTATTAAAATAGAACATAGTATTGCCTGTAGCTAATTCAGCAGTAAATCGGTAAGGCCTAGTTGTCATTCTAGCAGTACGCGAAAACTCATGTGGTCGTTGTACTAGCGAGAAAAGCCCATTAGAACAACTGTCAACAAAATATTGACAAAAGAGACAAAATGTAGTCATCTTCCATTAGTGGGAAAATAATTCAGTCGTGATCCTATTGCAAGATATCTTATAAACACATTTGGATTCGGCCAGAAATCTGGAAATATATAAGAGTAGTACAAAATAAGATATGGCAATGCGCGGACGAATAGTATATTTATAAATGTGTAAGATTTATTCTATCGAGAAAAAGCTGTTTCGCACATTGCAACTTTCATTTCGTAAATCATTGCAATTGATTCTATATAATCGCTCAACATCCTGTCAATGGAAAATGTGAGAAACAGCAGCCTCAATGAAATGCTCAGCTAGAGGTTATCATCATCTATGGAAGGTAAAAAGGTTCACTATGGTGATTAATATGTACCTGGGTTGGAGGTAATTTTCGAGAGCATCTGCTAATATTACTTCATCGAGCCGATCGTATTTACTATTCAGAAAGAAGTAAATAGTTGTGTCATCAGCATAAATCCCTCGTTTGATGGCATATTTAAGGCATTTGATGCCTGACAAGTCACAACGCATGTCAAAGATAGACCAATAGAAAACCTCGTATTAATGCGAAATGGTCTATAGCATTTCAAGATCACGTTGGGAATAATTTCAAGTTGGTACTAAACAATTTAAAATTGATACTAACAAATTTAAATGGAGACTAAACAATTTCAAGTTAGTACTAAACAATTTCAAATACATGTTGGCAAATATATTTTTCAACCAAAGAAATGAGGCATAACAAGAAACTGAGCTAGCAAATATTTATTGTCACTACTTCATGAATTATGGAATATCAATCTACTCGTGCATGTCAGATGTTCATATCCTCAAGATCCAAGACTGGTTCTATAAATCGCTGAACATGCACCAGCGGAGCAGTATATTTAGGCAGTGTTATTAGAGGTATATTATTAGCAATGACTTGCTCAAGTTGTGCATTGCAAAATTTAGTTTATATTGCATTTCCCCGCCCTTCGCCTACAATAAGTCGAGGAAGCTTCAAAGCTAACCATGATTTTACACCAGCCTTAAGAATTGACCATGCTCCTTCTGCCGAAGTTTGTTCGCATTCTCCGGTACATTGTAAACTTTTTTGAGGTGAATAATTGTTCATTCAAATGGTGTCGAACATATTCGGAACTCACAACCATATTGAATCTCTGCTGTATCAAACCTGCTAGCTGATTTAATGTCATTCGTGGGTTCTCCTCTACACATTCTTCGATAAAAAGCCTTGTGTCGTGAATTGCTGTTCTTGGATATTTACATTTCTACTTGGGTTTTACCAATCTGAAATCGTTTAGCCTTAATTTGAAATTGATTAGTCTAAGTTGAAATAGTTTAGTACCAACTTGAATATGATTAGTCTTACTTGAAATTTATTATTCCCAACTTGAATTTGAAATTCTATAGATTCTTGTGATTTCAAAACGAACTTCAATGCATGATTTGATAGAAAGAATGGATTAAGCCAAATATGCGTCCCGTGACATTAAAATACTTGAGCATCTGGAAAAGTCCAGTATTACATTCTCAAGTGTCTTTGATATATTTAAACATTTCCTCTCTACCCTAGTCTTTCTTAACCAAAGTCTAAAAGAAAAATGCCCTAATACCGCATAGTCTGTAGTCTTAAAGAAAATAAATCGCTATTATATAACCGAAAGAAGACCGAGCGAAGTTCGGTGGTTAATTAACTCGCAGTTAATTTATCCACTCGTACTTTGCAAAAAAGATGTCAAAGAATAACTTCACTGATACTTCGATTAATTAAACGCTTTATCAGAGCTCTTTCATGAAGAATTGTTTTAAAAAAAAGATTCCTATTAATTTCAATTGAAAGTACAATTCACTAGTCAGTAAACAAATATCGAATATGCTCCTATAAAACAATGGCTATCTGTCTATATTTCTGAGATGAGGTATTATATACACTTTTTACATCATTCGGACTATTCTCATCATCGTTGTCTACATGTTTATTACAACGTTTCGGCCGTTGTAAGCTCCGGCCTTCTTCAGCTGTTTGGAATGTCGAAATAAAGGGTTCACTTCGACATTCCAACCACCTGAAATGGCCGGAGCGTACAACGGCCGAAACGTTGTAACGAATATGGCTACAAAGATGAGGAATAATGTAAATGGTGTATAAAATGACAAATATTAATAATACCATAAACATCAAGAGGAAAAATAATAATTACTTGATACACCATGAATTTATTAATATCTGAAATATCTAGTACCTATAATTTTCACAGCAGTTAAATAATTATTTTCCATCAGTATTTATTTAATAAATGCTGATATATTCCGTTATTCTACTAGCAAAATTGCAGTCATTACCTTTACAGTGGCCTAGGAAATATTTAGCGAGGAGAAATAAACTAAATCCAAATTCAAAATTTAATTACGTAATCCCTATTCAACATATATAAACAGTATCTGGAACTAGTATATAGTCGGTCCTCAGTTTGTTTTTTTCAGTGTTTGCATTCGATTTTTCATGGATATGATCAACTTATGAACAATCGTCTGATCCATATTTTGCCACTCCTTTAGCAATGTTACTTTAAGGGTAGACACTTACGTGATTTTGGTTGCACGCTTTAGGACTTTTCCGTGAAGGTGCTCCCAAACGTGCTCTATTGGATCCCTATCAGAATCTTGGGCTACCCATCACAGTGATTTGATACTTTACAATTATTTCCAGGCCTTTGCTGCTTTGTTTGTATGACATGATGCTCCATTTTCTTGAAAAGGTAGACATTCTTGTCAATCTTCTAGGTTTCAAATAATGGGAGTATTCCTTTCTGTAATATTTGACAGTATATTGAGCCATTACACCTCTCGTCGACACAAATCATATCAGATTTCCATCCAGACCAAAAAAGCGCCCAGTACCATTGCGCCAATCTCTGCATGTTTCACTGTTGCCTACAGTAATTCAGTGTTCCAAAACTCTTTCTGATTTCTCCAAACACAAAACCTATCTCAAATTCGAATATTTGGCAGAATTGTCTTTCATCTGATCAAATTAGAGATTGCCAAATTTCATAATCTTTGCCCTCGTATTCTCTCGCCCAGTCCATACGCCTATTCCTGTTAAACTCTGAAATCGAAGTCTTCTTTCTTGCAGATATTTGATAGTTTAGCTGTTTCAGTGTCTTTCTCAACGCATATGGCGACATTTCCATGCTGTTTAAGTCGTCTTTGGCTCACTGACGACGGTTTCAGATGACTTCCCTCTCCAGCGGCTTTTCGTTCGCTCAGTTATGATGTATAACCTTCATGATCATGTTCCACACGACAATGGCATTTTCATTAAATTTCTTGACAACCGTTTGGTGATTAACCTGGAATAAACTAGCAATTTCTTTATTCGACATGCTACTCGGGATGCGATCCTATTATATTCCCTCGCTGAAATTCAACAATTCTCTTACTTCCGCGAACTTTCATTGCAAAATATAAGTCAACTACCGTTCATTGGTTAGAGTAGCTTGACACTAACACAGTATTGTCTGAAAAAAGAAGGTACCTTATTACGAAAGGCAAAATTGCAGTAATTAAGGGTGGCTAAAATCTTATAGGCCACTATAACTTTCTGCCTCGACTGCCCCATACTTTTCTACAGCATGAAGCTCCTTTTAAAAATAAATGAAATAAAAGTAGCAAAACAGAAGAATGGAAAAATATCGTCTGTCTTAGGGAACATATGCCTTAAATGTTTCGTATATAAGAAAGCATATTATGTAAAATGCCTGAAATCTGCAAAGTGAAGTTAATAGTCAGAACTCATCATAGAAATTAGTGTGTTAAATAACATTATCTACATTGACTGCTTAGGGACTATTTTCCTCACCATTGTTGCTGTCGTTGTCTGCATGTAACGTAAATAATAAATCCTCACCCCAGAAATCCAAAAAAATATTGTCAAATCACATATTCAGAAAATAGATTTTCAGCAGCAAACTTTCTCCGGGCGCTAATAATACATCCAATGAATCAGTATCTCATTGTATGCAGCAATAACTTCTTTGAATAAATATCACATTTCACAGTTATAACTATAGGGATTGTTGTAATGATACGTATTAGAATGAAATGTTCGAATTTCCCACGATAATACAACAACGGAATGACAGAAGAAAAGAGTACCTGTGACTACATAAAGCAAGCGGTGCCGGGTTACTAAACAACCAATTTCAAGAATTCTTCACTTCAACGCTTTCTGCATCAAAGTTGTTTTGAATAATTCGGGGAAAGAGCTGTTTATGAACATACCATTATCACAGACGGGAAAGGGGTCATCCCAGGTGAGGTTGAAGTTATTTGTTTAAACGTCGTCCAACTATACCGATCATATAAGATAACGCCTACGTTATCGTATGCATTTGAAATGAAGACACAAATATTAAGTAGAAAAAGCTTAATTATCATATGATTAAAACTCATATATGGATTAAGTATATAATTCCAATCATAAAGAGATGGAAAATATGTTTTGAAATACAATTCATAGCGTAGCATTCATTTGAAAGTTTTCGAAGCACAGAATTTGTCAGCATCGAAAAATATCTATATTTCTCGTTTAAGAAAGTGGATCCTCTTCATAAGTGTAAAATACAGCCATGATGTTTACAGAGATATTAATGCTCTGCATGTAAACAAAAGACACGTTTTTAACTAAAATATGCTTAAATAAAAAAAATATATATATATATATATATATATATATATATATATATATATATATATATATATATATATATATATATATATATATATATATATATATATATGGTGTTCGCTTGACAACCCAACTGTCAGGGTTCGATACTCGGTAGTGGATGCGCACTGCTGATGAGTCCCAAATATAGGACGAAACGGCCGTCCAGTGCTTCCTGCATTCTGTCGAGGTTTCTATCAGACTCGATGAATTAATTAAAAATATCATTATCAAATCCTCCTACTAATTACTATCTGTGTTTATCTTCGCTTGAACCGGCTTCTAATGCTCCAGTTGGTAGCGGCTTGGTGAGAGTAGTCGTGGCTCCAGGGGGCACAGTCCTATGGTTACAGAGAACTCAGTTGAGTTCCGCCACGGAATATATATATGGACCCATGGGTTAGAAAGGGGATCGGAAAAGTGTCTGAAAGGCCATACCATGAGCTTAACCAAGACTTGTGAGTGAAATTGGGTAGACGGTACTCGTGTCGGTCGTCGATAGTTTTGCTAGCACGACGCCTCAAATCATCGTGGACGAGAGCTTGAGCGTGCTGGCTTTGTTCAAATCGTTGATTACGCTAGATAACACGCTCTCTCCCGGAAACTGTAACTAAGATCAGCTCAGCATAGTTGCAGTATAAACGACAGGTGACCAGCTATTATATATATATATATATATATATATATATATATATATATATATATATATATATATATATATATATTCTTGTTTAAAGAACAAGATTTACATAAATTGATAATTGTATACATCCGTAAAAAATTTCATTTACGAAAATAAGAATTCTGTACCAAAGTTTTTGCAAGACCTTCCAAATAATAGAAAAAAAAGATTCCAATTTCTCAGTAAAATGTCAGTTATTGATTTTACGCTGTATCGTTAAGAGAAGTAACACTTCTGGAAATACTAAAAAACAAAAACATGAATATTTTCAATTCCGAGAAAAAAACCGCGCTTAGAGAAAGCTGTAAGGAATTCCAATGCTCAACTGTTTCCATATTTTTTTACGACTAGACCAATATAGATAAGTAAGTTGTATATATACAACATACATGGAAATAGAAATAAAATTAAATTAAAATAGAGCGAACTGGAAATACCCTGTTGTACGGATACATTTGACGAGATATTTTATTGAATCTCCTCAGTGAATAAATGTTTCAGAATTTTAGTTGAATGTGATCTCTAATAAAATCATGAATCTGCGGAGACACACTCGAACTAAAGTGAACCAGACAGATCCTGCACTCGATATGCAAAGTGGATTTCTGTTTGAAGTTACCTTCTTCAACACTTTGTCTAAAGTGGCAGGACTTACAGTACAGCAGGTGGTTTGAATACAGAGTTTTCTTTCTCGTAGAATGGTTGTCAGCTAACTCTATTGATCCGTATCTGTCTAGCTATTTACTCATAAATGGTGATAGGGAAAAATGTATTTCTCAATGGTATTAGCTCGTAAGTGTGTACAATAAACTCGACTGGAAATCGAACTCAACTTTCCGATTCCTGAATATGTTTTTCTATCTATTATTCCACCGTACCCCCATAATGCGAGTGTAATTGAAGGGAAATAAAAACAAAAAGCACGGAAATACTGAGAGTACAACAATGCAATTGGAATAGGCACATTTAGGCAGTATATGTGAGATTTTATCTCGATTTCATATGTTTCGAGTTTTTTTTTCTAGCGAATAATGTCTTTCAACTTGTATCTTTTGTCCGCTGCTATTTGCCACAAATGGAACAATAGACTAGATAAATAGATGAGAGCTTTTGACAACCGGAAGTTGATAATATCTGCTTGCTAGTGCAAATTAAACAGTGATGATTGGTATATGGAAATAGTCATATCTGGTACGTCCTTGCCTGGGAATAGACTCGCCTTTGATTAGTCCCCGTGCCGCTGTTTGTGCTGCCGGCTGAGATGGGCTGGAGAAAGAGACGTAGGTAACATGAAGAATATGCGGCTCCCCTTGAATCGTTAGCAGACTCCTTATCAGTCGTATGTGAAACGCTTGAGATCGTGTTCCATGCATTATTTTGTAATAATTTTAAGAGAACTTCATAGTAACTTGAGAAAATGAGAGTATTTATACAATTTGAAGTATTCAAACACCGAGCAAGAGGTACTACCTGCTCGTTTGCAATTATTACGGATTTTTCTTAGAATGCCAACAAAAAGAAAATGACGTAGGTAGCAACATTTGGGGTAAATAACTGAAAATTTTGGAAATATCATTTAAAGCCAGAACCCTCTGAAGAACGGATTTTTACCAAGGAACTTCGAAGTCGCAGAAAACAACAACAACATTGACATTTGAAATTAAATAATCGTTTCTATATAATATTTTTAAAGCTGTATTTTTAATGTTATTTTTAGTATTTTTAATATTGTTCACTATATACAAAAACGTCTGCTGTTTCATAAATCATATATATATATATATATATATATATATATATATATATATATATATATATATATATATATATATATATATAAACAGCTGCATAATAATGTTACTATTTAAACTATTTTTAAAATCTATGTATAATCGTATGCTATAATGATGCGATAGTCAGAAAAGTTTGATTTGTTTATGAGTTAATCAAATATTTTGAAGAGCATTTCACGGCTAACTTTTCAACACCTCGTCATGTCAATGTTTGCGCGCCTGCGTTTCTTTCAGGGAGATAGAGCGAGGCGACTTTGGCGTTCCATTATGAAAAAGCTTTCTCTGAGAAATCAACTCAATTCATTTCTCTCGGATTTATTTTATTTTACTTTTTTTTTTTATCAATACTGTGTTACTTCAGGACGTAGGCAATGATGGCTTTCCACGGATTTTGAATCTCAATATTTTTTTTATTGCCTTGATGTTTTGAATAAGATAGAGTTGTGGGTTTTTTTAACGCAGGCTTTAATACAGAAAAAGCTGTCTCCTAAAAATATTAGGTTTTTTAAGATACTGATATCTCATTTTATTAGCAAATTGATATATTGCTCTATTGAACCAGTATTAACATTAGGTTTAATAAGAACATCAATACATTTCTGCTATCACCCTACACACTTCTTTATGCGTTTTCGATAAAATTATACCTGATTGAATAACAAGAAATGTTTGAATACAGTTTCAGGTTTTCTTTGCAACGTTTGTTTTGTTTTGTTTGAAAATATTGTCATAATTCTTGTCAAACTGGTAGTATACAAGACACCAGTGAATTATGGTGCATGTGACAAAGTCTTGTATTCCATGTCAGTGAGTTTCTGAGATTTCATCGTGTCAACATATGGATGAATATTGTCATGTAGCAGATTTACGCCTCCTCGATTTGCCAGTTACGGTCGAATTTTGCTTAACAGAATGTGCATTTATTCCGGTCCAGTGGCTGGCATTAAACCATGACAATGATGCTCTGGTTAGATTCCAGTTGCAGTGGATTGCGCCAGGCTTGGAGAACCAAACTTGCAGTCAACATAAAATTTTGCGAGTTCAGTTTCGGTTTTGGAATATATTTGCTTACTTCGTCATATTATTCACATTGAGTCGATCGTTTACGATGCACAGAAATGGTCCATTTTCATCAAATATCAGTTATCGATGAAGAAATGCATCATTCGCATTTCGCTGTGGCAGCATTCAACAAAATTCAAAATGTCTAACTCACTGAGATTATGAGGGACAAATTTATTAAGATTATTCTCGTTGATAATGATCTTGACATAATCCGATATTGTTGAATTACTAACATTTGAGGTATTTCATTTTACATCATTTTTTTCGACTAGTTTTTTTTCTTTTCTTTTTTCTTTAGATTATCAGTTATAAATAGATGACGTCAACAATCTAGATGTTCAAGACTTGTATCGGCACTGGGGATCTTCTTAACCAGCATCATACTGACCTATGATAAAGTGGATAGTTCATCCTATGCTCTATCAATATCTAGAATCATTATCTTGAACTTGTGCAACCATTTTCAAGGTGTATAAAATGATTTAAGCTAATTTCTGAAAGAGATTATTAAAAAAATATCAGAGGACACATTAAACATTGGCAACTCGTAATATTCAACTATTATAATTCTATATTAGATTTGAATTTTCTTGAAACTGATTTTATTTTCCAAATATGATAGTAGTTTCCGTCCAATTTTAGAGGGAATAGTCTACCACTTTATTTAAGATATAAATTGTATAAGAATAAACAGTTTCATGTATTGACAAAGTGTTTAAAATTAATTAGTGTGTAAGCGAAAGTGAACGAAACTAGACTGAAATCTAACCTCCTATTTTACTCAGAGATAAACCTTAAAGGCACATACATATCTATATATATATATATATATATATATATATATATATATATATATATATATATATATATATATATATATATATATAAAGTACTAAAAATATCAGTATTAAATAGTCAATCTTATTCAAATATTTCTATTTGCTTCCTTTCGCATTTTATCATTTTGTTCTCATTAATATTTTCCAAAAACGAAACGTAACGTGTTGAATTACATTTGCGCTATAATTTCAACAGCTCATATATTTGGTATTCCCATTCATAAACTCAAAACATTTAGGAGGTTTTCCGAGAATTAGAACTGACAAGAAGAAATTACTTCTATCAAGTTTTCATTTATCCTCTTGAAAAGTGGTCGAATTTTTTCTTCTGTCGATTGCAGAAGTTATACGCATATTGCCAAGAGCAAGCGTGAAAATTAAAGTATCTTTTTCATTTGAAGATTCATCTGTTCATTTTATTCAGAATCTGATGGAGTTTTTCGGGTGCCGACAGCAAGTAAACGATGTCTGGGCACTTTTCCGGTTGCTGATTGAAAATGGTTATTATTTTACTCGCTGCAGGTATTATCAATCTGCGTGTCGCCTCACGACTTTGTCGATTTTCTGGTGTCTGGTTGTTCTCGTCTCAGATCCGACTTCCGCTTGCATATAATTACATGGAAAATATAGAGGTGTAATCAAAACTAGTCAACTCTACGAATAGAATAGGAGTTTAAATTTGATTTCTAGAAAACTTGTCGACTATTCTACCAATTCTAAATTTGAATTCTACATAATTTCTATCGAATGTCCGATTCCCTTGATTGGATTGACTAATTTCAACATTCTTTTTTATCTATCTTTCATTCCAATATTATTTATGTTGTTTTCAGTAAGTATCCTTTTATTTTCGTACAGTTCTATTCATTCCTTCTATTCCATATTTATGAGAGAAAGCAATGAATTACTCATTGAAGAAAACATTCGTCTCAAATCGTAAGAAAATGAAGATTCGAAAATCTGGAAGTCGAGTGATTTGCCATAAACTTTAAAGCACAGTGATTCTCAAACAATGCGGCGTGACATATAGTTGAGCAGGAGAGGATAGCAGGTGAGGCGGAATGATGGACAGACAATCTAATCTTTAGAAACAGTTTTAAAAAATCATTATGCGAAAAATAAATATGATTGCAAAATTTAAAATACTATTATGGATTACGTGGAATTGTATGAATGAGTCTCAGTATAAATAGTTATAAATAATTATTGACGAATTTTATGATTGCGTTATTTTTTCATTATATCAATTTTTAAAAAATATATTAACTAGGGTCAGCAAATATGAAGAGAGATTTATCAATAATAATGTTCTTACTTCGAATTCCCGTTTATATACTTTTAACCAACTCTCTCTTATTGTTTTAGATGATTATTACTAAAATATGAAAACAAATGAAATTCTTTCTTTGAGGTTACTTATCGGTAAATACAGACTTGGATGAAATGATGTCTGCATGAAATAGTAACTATTAAATATAAAGTTAAAATATATACCATGAAATATCGAATTAGAGAATAAGATAATTTCGTTAGTAAGAAAATAAACGGTTGAACCAATGTGTAATGACGGTCCAATTATATTAAAAGCCAGATAATTACATCACACGTGTTGTTAAGACTTGATGCAACAACTATTTTATTCTAAAAACAAAACTGGGAATACGACGGTAGAAATATTTGCGGAAAATGGAAGATCTGATAGAAAAATGAACGAAAAAGGACACATCTTCTTAAAATCAAATAAGCAGGTTAAGTTTCTGCGTCACCAAAACAGAAAAGAAAGTTTGGATTATTTTACAGGCATAAGGCATATTGTAGTCAAATTGGAAAAAAACCGGATATCCTACATATCAGGCTTAGCTTATGTGAATGTATCTATAGCAGAACAGGGAAGGGAGTGTAGAGTAAGAGCTACATATTTCTTAGCGCTACAAAAATGGGATGTTCTTAGCATTGCATTAGATTTCCGAAAATAGATAATTTCCTGGTGTCTGCATTCCATGTCAAATGAGCTACAATTGCGTGAACCCGCGTGCTAAACACTAACACTAGGTCAGAAGAATCGTGGGAAAGAACAAAAGAAAGAATTTTCAATTATTATTACTTATTCGATAAATTAAAAAAAATAAATTATGTTGAAATGAAAAAGAAGTAATGTTGTTTATAATTTTATTTTCTTTGGAAATGAATTGGCATCGTCCTGTTTCGCTAAAAATTTACTTTTTTTTCGGTATGCCACTAACCACGCCTCTCCCTTTCTGTACCATCCACGAGGCGTAAGGCTAAAACTGGAAACATTATATATATATATATATATATATATATATATATTGAAATTCATTTTTCTGATTATCAGCCATGAATCTTTTTGGCTCTTCGATCGAAACTGTAGAATAAGTAGAGAGTTATCCTCTCATTATTAACTCTTGAAAGTAAAGTTAATTTGATTTTTTTTAAAATGTTTAGGATAATACTTCCTTTCGTAACGTTATGATTTGTTTGAAATTTGTTTTTTGATGTGTCCTCTTGACAGTGACAATCTAACTGAAGAATTTAAATAAATTGACCACAGAGAAAGTAGAAAATTATGAAGAGTCAAAAACTGCATAATATAAAAAAGACATATTTACGGGTCTTTCGGTATCATCAATTGAAAAAAATGCCCATACGATCACCGAATTTAGGCAACGTTGAGTCCGATCAGTGACTATACGCGTGACAGATAGATAGAATTTCTAGAAAATAATGATGTGATTATTTCTCAGCTTTAAGACGATATGTTTTATTTTTCTGTTCGTTCGCATATTTAATAAATTCACTTTATATTTATTTAGAGCATTCGTTCTCTGCACGTCTCTACAAATGACGTGTTTTTCATTTCATGCAGTCTTTCTGATCTTTATACGTTATATTTAGGAAAATGAAGAATATATAATATGATTGCTCTTGTGAAGTGTTTGACATATTTTCGACTTTTATAATCTCGACTGCCTGATGATAATGATACATTACATTCATTCTCCTGAAGCAGATCATAATTTCGATTTCGATTCCGTGAAGGTATTAAAATATTTTCATAATAAAAATCTTAGGAGGATTTATGAAGCAGGTATAATATCCATCTCACGCACGGTGAATACTGGACATGGTTTCTTTAATATTTCCCCTTTTTTAGCGAGATTAATGCTCGACAAGCATACACATAAAATTTTTAGATCCTAATAGAATTCTTTTCATTTTCTTTTTCATTTCAAAATAATCAAAAATTTTTAGGAATACGTTTTGAAAGCGTCGCCCATGTGACGACAACGTGACCTTGTTAAACGGAAAGCTGATCATTTTAAAAATTTTCAGTTATCTGTTTTGGATAAGACTTGTTTTTTATGTCCATCGTCTTTGTCAAATTGAACTGAATTGTATTTTAATGAATATTGTCTTGAAAAAGGTTTATTAAACCGAAACGTCAGACGTCGACATTTCATTAATTTTAAACAACATAATTGCATTTAAGGATTTTTGTTTGTTTTTTTCCAAATTTTCTTCATTCTGTCGGATTTATATCCATTTACATTTGCTTACATATATATATATATATATATATATATATATATATATATATATATATATATATATATATATTCTTGAGAGAACATCTTTTGAATGTTAGAACTGACTTAGCTTATGCCAACGTTTAATACCAACGAAAAGTTATAAGAATGTGTATGTGTGTTTGCGCGTGTTTTTATAGTTAAATATTTACAGATGTACGAAATATTAGGTGAGATTTATTTTATTCAAATTGACAATTATTTATTGAAAAAAGTTTGAACAAAATAACTATAAACAAATGTTTTTTTTTTATTATTATTTACTATCCTCTGCCAGCCACAATGATGGAGAAATCATTACCTCGAACCATCGCCAGTGAGACACGCTGCAAGAGCCAGAGCCACACCGTTTCGTAAGAGTCGTCCCTTAATCGAGACACCCATTGCGCCATTCTTTCGAAGGGACGACATCGAAAGAGGGTCAATAACCCCAGAAGTATCCACTGCCACAGGAGTAAAAAAAAAAACTCTATCAGCATGGGAATAATATTTACCTACTTTTTTTTTATCGCTGCGTCCCGGGCGACGAACCCCGGCTCAACAGCGTACCTGATCAAATTACTGGCCGAAAATGCATCCGCACAAGTCTCATCTGAAATCAACGACTTCCCCATTTTAAAATGGAAAATGGTTATGGCATCCGGTCGCTTTCCATCACCACGATTTTATGACAAAGCCTGTCGTTGTCATGCAGCTACACGCATGCACACACCTAGGTCCGGTGAAATTCTCTCGTGGGCTCCTCGGAATATATGATTGGAAGCCCCGAATCTATGATAGAGCGGCGCCACTTAAATAAATCTCAATTCTCATAAAGTATTATTCATATAACATAAAAATTTTATTATCACCGAATTATGCACAATAATCGATCATATGCAATATATATGAAAGTTCAACTAGAAAAATTGAAAATAAATAAAATAAATGTAAATACTAATATAATTTAAATAAATCAACTACGTTTTGCGATAATATTTAACATTACTTTGAAATATTTCTTGCTAACTAGTTTTATAACTTTAACACATTAAGTATTATGGATAAAATTAAGTGAAATTAACATAGTGTTTTTTAGAGAATCTAGGATCAGTAAAACAAATTCACTGATAGCAGCAAAGAAAGAACCCAGAATTGCTTCAAAAACAGCAAAATTGTCACTAGTCAGCTGTGCATAGTTTCAATTGTAACATATATAAAAATAAGTAAATAAAAAAAATGTTGATAATAAGTTCCTTTTTGGAGCCCGGCATAAGGATTTCACCTCAGCTCAGGAGTTTTCCACGGTAGTACGCACTGAGCAGTCACATAATATATACATATGCACACATATATTTGCAAACATTTTTTTTTATTTAATAAGCTGAATAACCATTTCTTGCATTTTTTACAATTTTCCTTTAAGTTATTGAGTATGCGTTTGAAATTATAGACAATTTGTGCAAAGTTGATAATGTGTTATTGTTTTTTCACTAAACTTCAAAAATCTTAATCGTACGGTATCGTTCTCAAGAACCTGTGCACATGACTTCACCGTAGATTATTTCAAGTTTCCGGCTATTCCATGAATTCCAGGATTTAGACAATGTAAATTTTTAAGAAAGAAAATGCACATTAGCTCTTGAAATTTACTGTGATCTTCCAAAATACTTGACTAAAAAACAATAAGCCAATAGGAACTTCGGAGAGCTCATCCAAATTTTCGAGCTACAAATTATTTGTAAAGTAAAAATCATTACATATATATATATATATATATATATATATATATATATATATATATATATATATATATATATATATATATATATATATATATATATATATATATATATATATATATAGCCAAGTATAGCATTGGTATAGACGGGATAAATTCTTATAACCAAAAATAGTATTCATAAAAGATTCCTCAATACAGAGTAGAGTAAATATTATTTATTAAAAAAAATAATAACCAAAAAATGTTAAAAAAATCACTTCAAGAATAGCCATTTTGTTTCAAATCTCCTGTTGTCTTATCAAGTGATGGTGTCGAACGTAGTATAAAGAGTTGTTAAATGTTCAAATCAACCAAAAACCGCTCACTAGTGGGAACGCTGTTACATACGCTACAATGGTGATGATTATTAATAGCTTAATGATAATGTTAGACTAAAATAGAAATTATTCTAAATGTTTAATCTTAAATTTTACTATAAAATTGGTAATGGAAATTTTAAATAAAATCTGTATTAATTTTAAAATATAAAATTAATTAAAGAATGAAATTAGAAAAAATATTTTTTTATTTAATTAGTTTTAATCGAAAAGCCAAAATCTCAGAGCAAACGCTAAACTAAGAAGATACAAATGCTGTAACAACTTAGATATCTCTGAAGTGATGATGTGAACAGCGGAAGAAATTGTGCAAATGGCAATATATACACAATCATGTTACAAACACTTAGACATGTTAAGATATATAAACACGCAAAAATACGGACGAAACAGGAAATAGATATCCAAGGAAATATGATATCCGACACATGTACATACAATGAAAAGCATATATAGACAATCATACACACAGCGATTAACAAGTAGATAGATATATATATATAGGCAAAACCCAAAAGATTCAAATCTGAAAGTATTAATAAACGAATGCAAACCATTAAAATATTACTTATATGGGAAAACCTATATAACTTTGAACTGGTAAGTAATATTTTAAATTTAAATAATAATATAAGTAATTTAATTAAAAATTAATAAACTATAAATTAATAAAAATAATATTAATAACAATAATAATTAAAATAGTAATTTTAATATTTTAGATAAAAAGAGAGTTTAAGAGATGAAATTAACAGTGGTAGAATTGGAATACAAAATGTCGGCAATAAACAAAACAAAGAGAAAGACGACAAGAATATACAAATGGACTGAAAAAATATATATACGCATACAAAAAAAAAACCCGCCACATTCAAATGTCCAGTCAAGATACAACATACAAAATAAAACCAGCAGATATGAATTAAAGAAAACATATTGACTCACAAATATATATTAATACCTAATATATACACATATACTTATGAATACGCATGAAAACATACACTGGTACAAACAAATAAATTTATATATGAATAAATACACACATATGTGCATACACATGCATCTATAAAGATACATACGTACATAAATATACATACATGCACGCTACAAATATATTTACATATACATACATACCAGCAACTACACACAAACTCATATATATATATATATATATATATATATATATATATATATATATATATATATATATATATATATATATAGTCTTAAGGTGTGCTATATTTATGGGATAAAGTGCTCAATATCAGAGATAGAGCGTGTGTAAATATAAAAAGTGAATATAGAAGTCAACACTTAGAGGCGACAGTCTGTTTTCATGCTATATGCAATCGTCAGGCCACGTGTGCTGTTATTTTCTCGGCTATTTATATATATACGGGTTAGTGGTGCATTGTGGGTATTCTATTATGGCGGTTATTTTTACCGGAAGTCGCTTTGTTCATTTATTTGGGTCAAGTTATATTGCTCGTTTTTATTTATTTTTTATTTTATTTTATTTATTTATTTATTTATTTATTTTTTTTTTTTTGTTTCTTATTTTATTTATTTATTTATTAACGTAGTAAAAATTTGTTTATATCACGTATTTAACAGTTTTGTTTTGGTTTGAGAATTTAATTAAAGCTATTTGTTCAATTTTGGGGTTGGTTGTTGTAGTTCATTCTAACTATTATTTTTTTGGCGGGGAACAGTTTTTTTAATTTGGGATTGGTTTGCCTATTTATTTACTTGGATGAATTTAGGTCAATTTATTTTTATATTTTCTCTTTTTGGTTTTCGGTTTTTAAGCAACATAGTACTTATTTATTTATTTTATTTATTTATTTTTTTTTT
The DNA here is from genome assembly GCA_903632075.3 of Acanthosepion pharaonis. Classification (NCBI taxonomy): domain Eukaryota; kingdom Metazoa; phylum Mollusca; class Cephalopoda; order Sepiida; family Sepiidae; genus Acanthosepion; species Acanthosepion pharaonis. The sequence goes on from CAHIKZ030000278.1 coordinate 1,615,197, forward strand.
TTATTATTATTATTATTATTGTATTTATTATTTATTATTATTATTATTATTGTATAAAACTGTTCCCGCCAAAAAAATAATAGTTAGAATGAACTACAACAACCAACCCCAAAATTGAACAAATAGCTTTAATTAAATTCTCAAACCAAAACAAAACTGTTAAATACGTGATATAAACAAATTTTTACTACGTTAATAAATAAATAAATAAAATAAGAAACAAAAAAAAATAAAAAATAAATAAATAAATAAATAAAATAAAATAAAAAAATAAATAAAAACGAGCAATATAACTTGACCCAAATAAATGAACAAAGCGACTTCCGGTAAAAATAACCGCCATAATAGAATACCCACAATGCACCACTAACCCGTATATATATAAATAGCCGAGAAAAATAACAGCACACGTGGCCTGACGATTGCATATAGCATGAAACAGACTGTCGCCTCTAAGTGTTGACTTCTATGTTCACTTTTATATTTATATATATATATATATATATATATGTGTGTGTGTGTGTGTGTGTGTGTGTGTGTGTGTGTGTGTGTGTGTGTGTGTGTGTGTGTGTGAAAAGTGTATATAAATATGAATAAATATATATATATATGTATAATTATTTATATATTATATGCCCGGTACTTATTAGAAAGCGCTCAATATCAGAGATAGAGCTAACATATTTGGTTGGATAGATGTGAGTTTGTGATCCTGGGTTTCCCGCTTTAGCGATCGTCAAAACTACCCTCTCACCCAGCACATTAAATATTAAACATCACCAAATAAATTAACCAATGAGGATTACAATTTTCTACCTGTTACATATACACAGTCACTAAAAACAAACAAATAAGCAGCTTTAAATATCACAAATAAACCCCCATTTTTTTTCAAAAATTTAAAAATAAATATAAATAATAATAATTTTTATCTATCATAATTTTACACAAACCCCACCACACGTATATACATACATGCGTGGAAATATCATTCAGCGAAAAAATAAATAATATGACATGTATATATTCACGAGACATTCACAAGACATTTCCGCCACACTTCCAATCTTTAAATTTCAACATACAAATGCATATGTATAGACACAACACCACTCGTATACATACATACATGTCATATGCGAAACTGCCCACATATGTTTATATATGTATGAGTCCCGACGGACGACCAGGTGTCTGCATACATCGATGTTTGCGTCAGTACGATGACATAAGCGACGAAGTTTCCCCCACCACTTCCACAATAACACCAATACACGCAATCTACATAAACCCAATTTTAAAAAAAAATTAACCAGTTTGTCTGACGATTGCTAAAGCGTGAAACCCAGGGTCACAAACTCACATCTATCCAACCATATATATATATATATATATATATATATATATATATATATATATATATATATATATATGCGCACATCTTTACATAGAAAACAGAGGTTCACACACAAAGAAGCAAAATAATAAATGTTTGCATAGATATATGTAATTAAATGGGAGGATTAGCCGATAATATAAATGATAACATACTAACTTACAACAATTTTACATCGTCGAAAATATACCTACACGTATAGTAGGTTAAATTTTGAGATATTTTTATAGTCAACATTGAGTTCATTCCTTTGATTTAAGAGATGGATCATGTCTATAAATCTAAAGATTTCAAATTTATTATTGATACATAAACAGTTAGGGGCATATGGAGAATTACAAGCTCGAGATTACTTATGTTTCATTTATCTGTAGGTGTCTTGTATTTCTCCTTTAAACTCCACGTATTCTTGGACATTGAAGTCTTGTATTTATGATTACAATTCTTGAATGTTTGCACATGTCTAAATAAACACATTTGGAAAATGTTCCAATGATTTTTTTTTTCATATTTGTGTTTTCTAGTGTGGAAAATTTTAGTAAGATTAACTATAGGAATAGTTAATCACTTATTATATAATGAGTAATTATTGGGATTCCTACAATTATACAGGTCATTAATACTGTCATTATATTTAGTTTCACTCACTGCGATTTAGCTATTAGTCAACTTTTTCTGAGTCCCTATACTTGTTGAAGATTCTGATTTTATTTTTCTTGATAAAATTTCCAGTTTATCAGCACAACTATAGCTAAATTTAAGGGTATTATAACTTAATATTTTACTGTGTGGATTAGTAACGGGGACGAGGAAATATTTTTTGATAAGATTTAGAAATGTATGTCCGAGTTTTGTTTCAACAATTAGGTTGAAATTGGGGGGAAAATCAAATGATCTTTCTGGATCTCTTTTTCTTATTGTGCTCATAATTAATTTGATTTCTATATGCAATTGTGGTACCACCTTAACTACTATTTCCAATGGCAGAATTATAAAATCCATTATGTTTATTAAAATCATCTTTTCTAACAGAGTCATTGCTTATCCTAAATCTGTGGAAGAGGTTGTATGCTTAATAATAGAAGTGGGATTGTTGAAAATAGGTTGTAATTAAACACGATTAGAATTAACCTGCATATAAGGTTGAAAAAATATTATTTTGGTCTAGGGTGTCATCCATAACGTTTGTTAAATGTTAATCGTAACTATATTCTTAAGACCTAAATCCTTAATTTTTTCCCATATGGATCATTTTTCTAAATTGGTCTACTAAATGTTTGTAGAGTCTTTAGCTACTATTAAGCCATCATCTATATATAAGCCGATCCTATCTGAATCTAGACAATGAAAAGGCACTTAAATTGTATAAAAGAAATAATTCCACCAAGTCAGTCGTTTAAGCAAAATGTAAAGAACTCATTCAGATGTCAAAATTATAACTTGAAATCTGTTCTTCATTTTAACCCGAACAGAATTTCTGCATTTCACTATTATATACATGTCAGTCTCTGAAATATTAGGGTATTCCTGGGGGAACTCCAAGACCAAAGTGAACAGATCTTTTGATATGGAAGGACAGTAATCAATGATGTCGAAATGTATGAAAGTGCAGCTGTCCTTATTTTGGATCCCGGTGAACCAGTTGGTAACATCAGTGGTATTAACCAACTTTATGTCTCTTACGGTGGGTTAAAATCACTGATGTTATCAACTGGTTCACTCGGATGCAAAATAAGCACAACTGCACATTTTTATAAATAATTTAATGGTAATTTTTCGGACGAGAAATCACTGTGTTACCTTGACTTAATGACTTTATGCACTCTAATAGAATGGCATAGAGACTTCATCAAACTTAAATTTTCTCTGTGTTTCTTTTGAAAAACACGATATATATATATATATATATATATATATATATATATATATATATATATATATATATATATATATATATATAAAAACACATATTTAGCCATCATCCTTTATATTTTCTCTATGTTTTGTACCACTTAATATCTCTTCTATAGAACTCCATGTTCATCGCTCTTTCAGTTTCTTCCCATTTATTTCCACTTTATATTTATCAATATATCGGAAATTTATATTTATCAATATATCACCTTCCAGCTCTTATATATGAGGACTGGCATCAATAGTAATAACTATAATCTATATTACTTCATTTGAAAAGTTTATTCCCTAATATGCACTAATAAAACTTAACAGCATCATAATTTACTTAATGTCAGAGAGAGAGAGAGAGAGAGAGAGAGAGAGAGAGAGAGAGAGAGACCGAGGAATCAGTATATAGCCTTATTGAGGTGGTTTTATTTGTCAGAACAGGGATTCGAAATGATTGAAAAAAAAGACAAGCATTACTAAAATTTATAAAGGACAGGAAAAGTTGCTTAGCCATATAAGCCCATGCCCTTAATAGGCATGTCACATAGGATTATTAGATTGTAACATATCTTTGTTCCTGATGCTAATTTTGGATATGAGAGATAACAGTAAAACTCTGACCACTTTTATCATTTTCCTTTTTCGTGATTTTAAACTCGTTTTAACTCTTGGAGCACGAGGGTAAGTATATGAAGAGCTGTGAGCGAAGAATAAAGAGGAGACTCTTTTTTTTAAATAGGCAAACGTGCTTTTAAGCTTATTTTGTCGCTAATTACATTATTATGAATGCAGATGATGTTCACCAAAAAACACAAATTTAGCAGTGATGTTTACTTATTTTTCACTATCAATAATTAAAACAGTATAAAATCTTGTTTATCATCAATTGTTACAACACATAACTTTTATGCATCATCAATTATTAAAAGAAATATAGAAATGTATATTTTAAGAACTTCAGCCATAATTGTCTCGTCAAATCAAAAACTTGCCGTTGGTAATCGTTCTCTCGACTTCTGGACCTTCCATTAAATACAACAGTCAGACCACAGAATACTTGTTTTTTAATACCTGCCTTCACAGCTCACACAACCGCTGTACTGACGAATAATATAATATACTTTTAGTACTATAAGACTATTTATAATTACCGGCAAAATAGCCTTGATATCTATTATAGAGAGACCGTTAAAACAGGTTATTCGAAAAGTAAAAAAAGAAAAACATCAGATTGCATTTCGATATACGTATGACCAACATAATCAACTCAAGGGTAATGATATTTCATGGTTATATCAATGCCAACTTCTATTTAATTTGATCTCTATTTTCCATGAAGAAATAAATGGTATAATTTTATTAAGTAACATATTTCAATATATCATATGCGTATGCAAACTGATTCGGATTTCATATGCAATGGAATTTAAAATCGGTATCAAAAATTGACGTCGAGACCAAATAAATCCATTAATTCCTAAACTAATTGACTTAATCAGCCTATCGTTCAGTAACTAGAAAATTGGTTTTAGATAATTTACACCAACCATTCATTATCGCTCACTAAGCTTCATCTAATTAAGAATTAAATAAATGTTTAAACAGGCGTTCAGATTGTCTCGTTGGGTAATCATGACTATTCTTCTATGAAGCATTGTGTTGTCAGCTATTTCTTCACTAATGATTAATCAAACTTATAGAATTATAGAAATATCCAATTATTTGAGGAAAAAGTCTATGATAATAAGTATACTTTAAACCACGGAAAACAACTATAGTTGATTATTTACATTATTTAAATGGTTCGGACTCTGTCATGAAATTTATTGCCATATTTACGAAGTTTCGACCGTTGTATGGTACGACCTTCATGGAATTTTGGATTCATTTATTTCCTCCAAGGGAGGTAGATTGTTACATTTCCACGTGATAGGTCTTTATTTTTGGATATGTCATTATAAGTTAATTCACTTTAATAACTCACTTCTACCGTATCAGTAATTGAACTCATAGCTATTTGGGTTCAGTCACTTTTTGGATTACTCAACCAAAGTATTTATCCATTGTGTCATATGGTCTAACCCAGTAAACTAAATAAAACTCGGTTCGATATTCCAACATTTATCATCTGAAGAAGGGCGCAGCCTACAACCACCGAAACGTCGGTAATATGACATTAAAGATGCGGACAACAATTCCGAACGATGGAAATAGTCTAAATAGTTACACCATATTAGAAATATAGACAGATATCAATATTCTAATATCTTTTTTATTGCTTTATTAATCATATATTGACACTGTTTAAACAGGGTACAGAAGGAATACTTCCTATATTTAAAGATATAACCTTAGCGGTGCTAGTAAAATGAGACAAGTACCAATTGTGATTTCATCTAACTAATTTCTTCGAATTTACTTTCAGATATCACCAGTAACCATTATTGTTGGCACTAGTGGCCACCATGCGTTTGCTCTTGATACGTTTATTAAGACAAGCGAATATGTAATTGTAACAAATTTCATATTGCCTCAAACGAATGCTTTTCCGGAGAGGAAAACTTCGCCGCTATGAGTTGAACATTTGAGGATCACAATTACAGCACTTAATATAAAAGCACACGGAAAATGTCGAAAAATCATCTACAAAATGTATGGCTAAAAAAGGCCAGCATTTGAACGATGTCATTTTTAAAGCCAAAAGAATAAACAACAGTGATACACATACACATAAACACACGCATATATATATATATATATATATATATATATATATATATATATATTGCAGCCAAAAATGATGGCACCTTTTTCCTTAGATTAAAGGTGGTACAGCACATTCGGCAGCCTGCATTTTTTTCGTTGTCCTCGATATCAAAATGTAAAGATAGACGATTAATGGAAGAAAAGAAAACAGAGGAATGTTAGCAATACTGAAATGCGCCCATTATATATATATATATATATATATATATATATATATATATATATATATATATATATTACAGCAAAAAAGAATTACCTCAACATATTATAATCCATTTCAAGCCTTTCTCTAGGCGGCTATCATCGGCAACTAATTGTCTGTTTCAGAGAATTGGTCCAAATTTATTTTTATTGTAAGTCTTCATCTGGTAGAAGCTGTATTTAATGGAAATGTGCTGTGTTTGCGATTAGTGGTGACATAACTTATCTCATCCCGGAGGAAGAGGTTTGGGGTTGGTGTTTGTTTATGACCAGGACTTTTCGTTGTTTTTATTTTAATGTCAGTTCCTACTATGTGGCTTATTTTATACGAGAATAAAGTGACCCAAACCAGTACATCGAACTCACTGTGGATCAGTTTTAATAATTAATATTACGAGGATCCACCCGGGTTACATTCCAAAGGATGGATTACCTGTAATATATATATATATATATATATATATATATATATATATATATATATATATATAAGGCATGATGTGTATGCGTAACGAATGCACGGCCGCATTTTTTCGACGGATTTGCACCAAGATTTACATGCACATGCACCAAGTTAGCGGGAAGGCCAATACCGACGTTGCATTTCCCAACTCCTACCGATAGTGGAAATAATCGATTTTTTTCATGCTTCTACGGCAGTTTTCATCTAGTTTCCGGCCATTTTCTACTGGCCTGAGTGAGAGCGAATAGCTGGCTGCCACGAACAGGCAGGAAGATTATATTGACCAGCCAGAGAGACAACAGCTGACTGTCAAAAATGTTAACTAGCATGCTAGCATGCAAAAAGATCGATAGCTGCATTCGTCACAAATGGGAAAAAAATTAAATCTGCATAGCAGTTAACTCCAATTGGCTCATTCGCTTGCTTAAACTCAACGTTGATTCTTATATTCTCTTTTGTCTATTCACTTTATTTCGTTCACATTATTATGGATATAACATTTACTATTACTTTATCTTTTCTTACTGATATTCTTCAGGAAATCTTCAGCCAAATATATTCTTCTTAATTACATCCATTATTTCCTCTAAATTATAATTAAGGCAATACCAAAGAACACACAGATCCAATGTTCTTGGTATTTCTGTTTTATTTTTTTGAAGGAAAAAAAGAAAGTGCCCGATACAAAGAAAATATTAATTTCTTTTTATTTATGAACTTTAGGACGTGAGTTTCCGTTTTTGTAATTTCTGTAACGTGAAAAATTACATTTTTTTATATATATATATATATATATATATATATATATATATATATATATATATATTTATGTGTGTGTGTGTGTGTGTATATATATATATATATATATATATATATATATCAATTTATTATGACATCGGATAATACATGATTCTTTTCAATATTGATTAAATGTATCTTTTCCCCACTAATTACACGAGCTATACATTTGCTTGCAAGACTTCAATTGATGCGCTTATATTTATTTAGTAAAGTTCACAGTTTATTATTAGGTAGCGCCAATCCATGAGAGGTGATGAAAGACATACTTCTGTCGGATCCGCATGGTTCATTTGCTCGAAGCCATTTTTAATAAATTTTCTTACATGGCATTTCTATACATCTGTTATTTGATTTATTTCAGTGTGACACCATTTGGGAAGCAAAGAAAAGGAAGAAAAGAAGGGAAAGAAATGAAATTTTGATAGTGACAAATGGTGAAAGGTTTCATTGCCATTGCAGAAAATTCTAAATAGATAAAAATTGACTGTTTCTTGGTGGCGGACTTATATTATCGGGAATAGATAACAGCCACTTGGTGCTGGCAAATATCTAATTGACAAATTCCAGATCGGCTAGCTAAACTCCGGGACAGAATAGATAAACATTTAAGTGTGTCACGTGACTGCTGACTACCCACGAAGTAAAGAAAACAAAAAGAAATAGGTCTTTGTCGAGGGAAAGATATCGTTAGACAAGGTCTGGGTTTTGTTAGAATGTAGCGATAAGAGCGAAACAATATTATCGGAAGGGTTGGCCGTAATTGCTGACGACCACCCATTCTGATAATTGTCGAGAATCTGACTGACGAAGTCCAGATGAGAATTGAGTTTATCACACCATTGGTCGCATTGTTCTGTTGGCGGCCAGAGAAGAAGAGAGAATAGAAAAGAAAAAAAGGAAAGGAAAAGAAAAGAAGGAAAGGAAAAAAAAAGAAAAAAAGAGGAGATAATCCTTTTTTTTCTTTGAGCAAGATATTTTTTTTTTAAGAAACAAGGCTAGTCTGGTCACGCCCACACTGTTGATCGACCATTGGATGAATGTTAACGAGAACCAGGCGGAGGTGATCATGTGATGCGGGGGAGGAGGCCTGCCACTACACATTAGAGAGGATAGGTATAAGATGTTACTGCGAAGAAGTGGGAGGATCGTTACGCCCTCTGAAAGTAGGGGTAAGAGAAGACTTCCAAAAATGGAAATATTATTTTTTTCCTGACCGAAAACAAAAGAAGGGTATTGTGGATTTGGAATTATCAAGGAACCTCAAATCCCAACAAAGCCCACCCCGATTTTGTTCGGCGTCCATATAAGCAAAGTCGCAGCGAGCGAAAATCAGAGTTTTCCCAGATAGTTTCCGAAAGAGTTTCCCAGTTCAGTCCAGTTCGGATCAGCTTCCTGCCTCGCATTAGCTGACTTGAAAGATTCGCGCAACTTCCGAACTCATCTTCAATCCAAGGACAATTTATTTTTGAAGAGCGACTTAGATCCATACCACCAAAATAAGTTTTTCGACTATCGCCTGAAGACACACCAAGAACCAATTTCTTAAAGAACAGACAACTTAAGATGTTAAAACTCACCTAACAAAAACAACGTGTCACAATCCATATAGCGGGTCGGGAGATAGACGCAATCCTATGTATCCAGCAACCAGATATAAAGTATTATTATCCTTTTTTTGATACCTTGAACTTTTGAGTTATTATTTTATTTTCTTTTACACATATTTGTGCGATACCACCCTCATTTGAACTCAACTTGCATTACGGCCCCAACAACTGATTGATTTTGTCTGCCTAAGATCAATTCACAACGTGGGTAGTTGGACTGGAGATCAACGCAGTTACTTCGGTAACCAGACGTTGGAAGCGAGTTGGGAACGACGAGGCTGATATCGAATCTAACCCGATTCCCATCTGAATCACCAAAGGGTTAGAACGTCACATTTGGGTACCGCGACCAATAACAAGCCAGTTGGTCGTCACAGGACGGGACAACACGACTGACGCAGACAGGCGGACGTCCTGTTTGGAGCGGCGACACCCGAACGAAGCAGCGAGGAGCGAGCGAAGTCTATGTAGGGACTTCACATCAGAATGTTTCTTTCGCCAAACTTAGCATCCATATAAGTGACTCCATCCGAGACGGTTATTTAATGTTACACACGCATAAACACACACACACACACACACACACACACACACACACACACACACACACACACACACATATATATATATATATATATATGTATATATATATAATTACGAGATTGTACACAATATTTTCGAAAAAAATTCTTACTACATAATATCCATATTTTTCAAAATCAACTCCTACATTAAAAAAATACAGAACGAAATGTCTAGGAGATTAAATCTGAATATCATTTCTTTAAATGCTATTTAGTTCGGAAGTCCCTGCTTTTTCAGCCATGGAGATTCTCTGTGCATAAACGAATGCTGTAAATATTACGTTTATAATGTGTAGAAAATATGTTATGTCTCAACTCGGTGAGATGATGAATATCTGCCTTTCAATGATAGAATCTGAACACAAGATACTACGAATCAGATTTTAAACACGTTTCGCCCATATAATATTCGTAACCGCTATATTGACGGTTAAATCGGCGCCGATTATTGGCATAGCCATGAATATATAAATTTGCTCGAGCATATTTGATATGCTTTAATGATATCTCGAACAATGGCAGATGATGCAAACACTTCAATCTTAAGTTTGCCCATGAAGTATACATATAGTAAAATCATATATGGGCCTGTATGTAAACATATTATTACTGAAATGCAAATTTTACATGATAAAGACTGGAATATATTTCCCTGAAAAACATCTGTGTATACGTGAAGGAATCTAATAAAATTATACATATTCCATTTATATATATATATATATATATATATATATATATATATATATATATATATATATATATGTATGTATGTGCATGGATGGCCAAAGTTCGTCACTAAATATACACATTAAGTTACGTCAAAATTACGACTCGGATTTTCATGTTCAGTAATATCTTCAGGTAATGTCGAGGAATAGTTCATGTATATGTATTAATATATAATTTATAAATCTGTAATGTTTTGCTATCACCAAAATTACATAACATATTTTTTGCAGATTTATATATATACGTGATCTCACATTTTATATATATATATATATATATATATATATATATATATATATATATATATATATATATATATTGTTATATATTGTTATATATATTGTTATATATATGAATGCATTATACATATATAAACATGTACCTATCCCGCACATGAACAAATATAGTATATGGCCTACATGTCACTGTCGATGAAGGGAGGTTCTGTCACTTTATTAAATGTTCTCTCTTGTAGGTGAAAATAAAGCAACTGTTCCGGAGGAAGGTGGGAAGAATCTTGCTACGTGGCATCAGTTCCCTGTGAAAGTTAATCACCGCGAGGTTGAAATTCTGCGACAAGCGGTGGCGTTTCTGCAAAGCATAGACCAATACAGGCTTCCTAGTAAAGTCAGATATATGTATTTCCGTTTGCTGCCGAGGATAATGTGTCCGCTAGCTATATAAGAGTTGAGATAATTGAGAGTATGTTCAGTAAACACGGGTGTGGCTTGGATTGAGAGGATTCCATCGCCGGTCTCTTTGTATGGCAGCTCGGTGTGTGTGTGAGTGTTTTTTTATTGTTTTGTTTTTTTTTCGAGGTGTGGTGGCTTCTGTTACTTCTTTTGTGATGGACTACAACGTGGCAATTGTGAGATTGCAGTCCATTCTGTGTAAATCTAAAATTGTTCCGGAATTGAAGACATGAAGAAGGTGGAATGTTTCAGACATGGTGTCTGTAGTGGAAGGGATGTTAAAGCAGGCAAATGATCAATGTTTTATAAGGGATGGAATGTTTCTAATGGAGAAGGAGCAATTCTGGTCATAGGCCACTGGACAAGAGTAACGCACGTTACAGATGTTGATGTTGTTCAGATCATTTGATTTGTTCTGTGGCGTCTCTGTGCAGGACATGTAAAGTTCCTCATTCAGTCAGCATATGGTATTTCGCTAACACCAGCAGTTTTGATGATATGGGGATTGCAGGAATCACTCTCCGGCCGGTTGTGTGGTGATTATTGAAATCTGCGCCATATACTGTGATCCTGCCCGTAGGCACTAATGAGTGGCTGGTACACTTTTAGACGGAACATGACCATGGATGTCGTAGTCACTGCTTCGAGAAGTGGTAATATACCCTCTTTGGACCAACGAAGGGATGCCTTCTTTAGTTAAGGGGTAAACTGGTAACAGGCAGAAGACCGTGTCTGAGGTCTCAAGGAATTTTCAGTGTTAGTTGATGTTACACTGCCAGGGAGATTTTCCTTCTGGAAAGAGGCAAGACCTAGTGTTGATTGATAGCGAGAAGAAGAGGCTACTGCTTGGTGAACGGTCTATGTCCTGGGAGGAATGACTGAAGAGACATGAAATAAAACAACTTCGGTTTGAGGAACTGGTGGCTGGGGCCCGCGGGAGAAGATACGTCTGCAACGTGTTGCCGTTTGAGTTTGACTATGGAGGCTTTCCTGGTGCTTCCTGAAAGAGATTCCTCAACGTCGCTGGTAAAGTCGAATAAGGTTATAATAATATGGTGATTCGAATTGAAATTAGTGATATTTCATTTCAGAACACCGCAATTTCACTTCCCTAAAGTTGACAAAAACTCCGAATCAACCAAAGAACTTCAACTGACTCCTAGCCGGTTGTTTCGCTAAGTAAGCTACTTGAATGAAAATGATTTACTACTTTACATTGCTTTGACTTACTGAATCCTCTGGCGGGAAATACAAAACTCGCTTTGAAGAAACCTGTTTAAACAGTGCAATTGTCCAATTGTTAGATTAAGGATTGAAACTTTGTATCTTAAACATGATTAAAGATATCCTACTAGCATTTTCCGGTTTCTTTTTTCTATCGGGCTCTAATTTGAACGATAATAAAGTTACTCTGAACAAAAAATGTATATACAGAAGTATGGTGATGAAATCGACCATGAACGAAAATGACATGTTTATAAATTAAAAATATACGTAATCAGAATCTCCTGAAGGACTGAATGAAAATCATATATATATATATATATATATATATATATATATATATATATATATATATATATATATATATATATATCTCAAAACACGGAAAAAGAAATTCAATCAATTTAGCGGCTTTTTATATAATAAACATCTTTGGGGAAGGATACTTTTGGGTGTTACACGTCTTGGACAATTTAGCTGTTACAGTCTATATATATATATATATATATATATATATATATATATATATATATATATATGTTAGTTCCTTCGTAATATGCCCAATGTTATCATTTATTCCTGAATTACCATATTCAAGCAGTGTTTAAATTTATAAAAATTGTAAGTTTTTAGATGTATAACATCCTGTCACCGTGTTAAACGGTTATTCATGGCGTTATGATAAAACACTAAAGGTTTGAACGGCTAGATATTATTGAATGATATTTCTGTATGTTCTTTACAATGCGATGTCTTTTTGTTAAACTAAATTGTCAAGATACTTGTAACAGTGTTAGTGGACAAAATATCAGTCGAATATGGTGGATACAGCAAATTTTCCTTTCCCAAGTAAGTAATTTTTTTCCTGACAAAATGTGGACTAGATATTTCCTGAAGCAGAATTGGCCATTGCCGTTTGGCTATACTGTTGCAATTTGACTGACTTGATAAGCAATTCGTCTAGTTGCTGGCATTCAAATCTGCCAGTGATCATCTGATAATTCCACTGGTTGTCCGCCATTAGTAATTTCGTTTTTGAAAATGTTTGGTTCCTTCTTCGTTCATGCCATTGTGTCGATCGTTTACTTTTGTCATAAACTGTCTATTTCTCATCACAAGTCATTATTCGTTTAAGTAATGGATCATTCAATTTTCGCAGATGTTGCATCGAGCACATTTCAAAACGTAGAAATATTAGATTTTCATTGAGTTCATGTGGAACATATTAATCGTGTTAATTCACCTTCTATATTTTCTTGTGATGGCGGGATATTATTGAAATTCTGTCATACCTTACTTCAGACAACATTCAGACATTTTGACATCGATTTCTTTCGACTAGTCTTTTGAGATGTTGGTGTTCAATTACAGATGGTCGTCTTCTACCAGATGGTAGTCAAGATTTAAGAAAATTGCAAATCTCTGTACAATCGCACGTTCTTTTAATGTTGGCATCAGTTTGAGAACCATTATAAAAGCCTGAACTCATGCAAAATAGCTAAAATCTTCTTTTTTTTTCATATTCAAGAAGAGGCATAATATTTGATGCTAACATCTAAAACGGGCTGATATAAAATTAACAAAATGGCACAAGGATTGAGTAATATATTGTTTGTAACTATTATAAATTTATATTAAACTCAAAGATTATATTTATTATGAAATCGGCCATCACATTTCGAGCAACATAATCGGGATATAAACATTTTATTACAGTAGGCTTACCACGTGATATGTGTTACAACAAAGGTGGTGCCAGAATACACTTTTCACTCAGTGTTCTTCAGAGTAACTTCATGCAATATCGACCTGAGGGATGATCTCTGAAGTTAAGGTGTAGCTCTGCGCATCAACGAACGCAAATGGTTGTTCCGACATGTGAATACGTGATCAATCCAGCTGTGACTAGTATGCGCACTCCTTGAAATGAAATATTACAGATATATAAACATACACACGAGATTCAAAAAAGTAGGAGTTACTATCATCTTACCATAGGATGTAGCGCACAGGTTTGGAGCAAAACGCGGAACCCTATCTACAATCGCCATATACAGGGTAATTGGCGAAGTCCGGAGTTGAAAAATATGACCTATGAATGATTAGGATTCCGGTACCAGTAACATGTAAAACGTTAACATTATATAGCAAAACAACTTTGATGGTATAGATTGACATATGTTGCCATGAAAAATATACCTCGATGAAATATAAGTGATAGAACCTAATTTGGCAGTCATTCTGGCGCTGATTTTCATATCATTTCGAAAGATTTTATCGATTTCCCCCCAAGTAAATCAAGTGCGTTGGCGTCAATCGTGTGCAGGCTTTATGACAACTTATTCTCATGACATGATTTCTTCTACATAAACAGAACTATAAGGAAATAACTTATGTTAACTGCATTGCTGACTTTTAGCAACAATGTTAAATTGCAGCACTGCTCGTTTTATGAAAGGTCCGTTTTGAGGTTGCATCAAAAAACTTATCTAATTCAATCTCAACCTGGCAACAATTTGAAGATACGTACAGATTAATGAGCAGAATACCCATTGATAAACGTATGACGCGCTGAACGCATATGCGTGCTTTAGTTTGACCTACATAAGCATAATTTTGAAATTAATAGCCATACTTCGTTACTGCGTGCAAGACAGGAGGAAAGTTAGACAACAGAGACAGAAACAGAGTCACATGCATAGGAATAACTATGTGTGTTCGTGTACGCACATGTCTGTGTGCAAATGTGCGCGTGTGAATATTAATTTTCAATATGTAGGGGTGAAAATCCGGTGGAATAGTAAGTTTGTATACTCTTTTGAAAATTGTTAGTTCTCTCTCACTCTATCTTCTCTCTCTCTCTCTCTATATATATATATATATATATATATATATATATATATATATATATATATATACACGTACAAAAGCATATACACACACAATGGCTGGCCACTCATATCCGAGTATGCCCGCCAATTAGGACAGCAATTTAATGGTTGATTTAGATACATATTCAATCACATTTGTGTTTGCGCAGAATCCACGGAGACCAGCTACTTTTCATAATGCAACTATGTTGAGTCGATATCAGTTTCGGGGAGAGCGAGCGTTTTCTGTCGTAGGATCAATTGTCTGAACAAGCCCAGCGCGCTCAGAACTTCGGTCACAGGCCTGCAAAGAGTTCACATTTCCTGATTTCGTACACAAGGCTTGGGTACACCCAAGATATGATTTGCAGACACATTCCAAAGTAATTCACGGTAGGACGCCTAGCCCAAACCGATAACTTCAAGATGTCAACTTCATTACGATTGAGGGTGATTCGGGTCTGTATCTCATAGTTAGAAAGTTCTAAACCCTTCCACTAACGTGCCCATGACACACAGACACACAGACACACACACGCGCGCGTATACTGTTGCGTATTTGATATCAGCAATCAAGAAAAACAGTTTCCTTGTTCACTTCCTTAGACACATATTTTCTTAAAGAAGTGTCAAATATGGTTAATCATATTTTATATATTTATATATATTTTATTTATAAAACATCTAAAATAATATATTTATTATATTTATTAGTATACTAGATACAGTATTGTTAAAATGAAGATGTATAATTTTGGAATTTCATTACGCATTTGCTGACTTATTTACTTGTGATCATATAAAATATATATAATTATGATATTTTTATTTAATTATGTTTTAAATTAAACATAATGCAGTTTCTACAAAAACAGTTATTTTTTTCTTTGATTTAATAAATCATTATCTGTATGAAAGTTAATGCTATATAAATTTTGATGAAGGCACAAAGAACATCTAAAAGATTTACAATTGTCTTTTATTAAAAATAATTTCCATTTTCCTATGGATTTATTTTAAGTGCAAATCTACTAAGATAGGGACGTTTAGTTACGATGCACATTAATTTTTAATGGAGACACATGTTAATTCAAAATATATTGTAAAATATACACGTATTCGTTTTCATGTTTCTTTCCGTACCTTTTCATGACATAGGTAATCATGTCTCTCCACCTCCCTCTATCTCTTGCAGCCCTCAAGAAGTTCCTTTGCCACATCCCCCAGACCACGTTCTGTCATAAATTTGCTTAAGGCTACTAAGTATGTCATGCATTGTTTTCCCTTATCTCTCTTTCCCTCTATTCGACCTGTGAGTATCAGATTCTCTAGGCTCTTCTTCCACATTATGTCTCCCAGGAACATCAGCTGACTCATCCTGATATTAATTATAAAACTCTCCCTTGTCTGTATACTTTCTAAGACCAAACATTTGCTCATACGCCCGGTCCATTATATCCTTAGCATTCTTCTATAGAACCACATATCCGTTGTCTCGGGTGTCATCTCCATCTTTGAGGAAATCCTCCAACATTCGCTGCCGTAATGAAGGACAGATGTCACGTAACAGCTCCATATTCTTTTCTTCGTTACCAGTGCAATCCTCCTGTCTCGAAATACTCTGCTTATCTTTTGGAATGCGTCCTTGACCATCCCAAAACTTCTACGGATCTCTGTGTCGCATTTTCCGTCGTCTGTCAGAATGTTTCACAGTTGTTTAAACTTCCGTGCCTGCTTTATTCTAGTTTTTCGAGCTTATAATTTTTACTGATGACCATGCATTCTGTTTTCTTATAGTTTATGCTTAGTCTTTTCTTCAAACTCAAGCTTCCTTCTGTTGGAGATTTTGTAATTTCTTTTCCGTGTCTGCTATCATTCTCTGTGTTACGCAGATCAAATTAATACGGATCAATATTAGACGTATTGAAACAAATTTCATTCTACCGACCAATTCTCCAATAATAATAATAATAATAATAATAATAAAGTGATTTGCTGTCGTTATAAGCAAATCTTGTAAAATACTTAACTGTTCAGCTAGTGTCGACATATATCAACATCATCAATTGTATCAAGATTTTTTATAGTCGTGTTGTTGCTGCTAAAGTAACCACTTAATAAATTCTCCTATATATCTGGGTTTAATGTTGTCTTAATTTTATCTTAGTCAAGTCGACCTGGCAGAGACAACTCTCTCCATGTCACGCCACAACCGATTTTTTCCTTGAATACTTGCATTGGTTTCAGACCCGTGATTGTGGATTACACCGAGTGAACTATTTTCTATGACCGTTAAATTTAGTTACTTATATCATATAATTGTCCTGACCTTTTTTTTTCCAGAAAAAATTGTTTCCCCCAAAATAACTGCTTAAAATATGTATATCGTATTTGGCATTCATGAATAGAGTTGCCTCATAGCTAGATATGAGGAAATTAATAGTCAACGAAAATTTTTTGAATTTTTTTTATATCAATGTGAAGAGATTCTTGCGTGTGCTATGATTTTTCTTGTACAAAACAAAGTTATTTAAATACTGTAAAAAGAAATATATTTATGTAACACAGATTATTAATAGAACTTGTGACCATAAGTAAAGAGAAAATTTATTTCATAAGGACAATTTTTAAATATAATTCTATTTGTCGGTTCATTTCATTTTCAATGTATGTATCTATCTCTAATTATATATTGATATCGACCGTTTACTCTCATTTTCGCTTACTCTCTCTCTCTCTATCTACCTATATATATATATATATATATATATATATATATATATATATATATATATATATATATATAATGTTATGGACACAAATATTGACTCCTCTTTCATAATTGCTATTAAAACTTTAATACCTTTAATGTTCTTGGAAACATGCGCATTTTTCTCAGATGATGATATAATTGTGTTGAAAGAATGTGCAGTGATGCCCACACAAAGATTTCTATATTAATGTCAAACAATAATAAAGAAAATCTTGAAAATACTTGATTCTTACGTCAGTAATGAATTGTGTAACTTTTATTCTTGGTTAATGCCTTTTAAGCATTTTTGATTCTTCATTACCAGATCACTGAACACATTCCAAATTAGAAGTATTTTTGTCTCATAGATTATTCTTCAAATATACCCAAAAATTTTCAGTGCTATTTTGATCAGAAATTTGTGATAGGTACACCGATAGATTTTTTTTTTTTTTGCTTTCGTCTAAGTCTTTTGTAACAATTTGGTCCGTGCGTTTAGATTCATTGTCATGTTCGAACTATATGTGACGCCCCAAATACAACATTGGTGTACTCTTTTGTATATTTCTCTTAAGTATAACAAAATACTGCACTTTATCCATGATAAGTTGTAATCTCACTTGATCCCACTAACATGCTTAATTGTAGGAAGGGTATTTTTGTTTTAGTTTGTGCGATTTTTTTTTGGATTTGTGAGACATAAACTTTTCAGACACCCAACAGTCCGGCTACCGTGGTTTCTACCAGTTTGCTACTCTCAGTCAGTAAATTATTTCTTGCATGATAAGACTCAATTATATACATAGAGATGTCAATGATAATGGAAGTGACGAAAGATATAAACAGGTGGGAAGGAAAAAAGAAAAGCGTGCATATATATATGTATATATATTATTATTATTATTATTGTTATTATATATGTGTGTATGTGTGTGTGATATGCTCGGCATCAACTTTGATATGCTGAATAAGATTTGCTTTTTACAGACACATAAGTCATCATTCAAAACAGAAGTTTATAAAAGAATCACAAAATTTAGACAAAATATGCAGATTCCTCGGTGACCGGCTGAAGACGGTCTGACGCAACGTTAAGATCGAATCGAAGACATATAAAATTCTTTTGGTCGAGGTCCTCTCGCTCTATCGTTTCATCCTGCTGTGTTGCGTGTTAGAGTTATTTTACTTCTTAAGCGCGCTCTACAATGGTAGCAAATCACACAATATTGAATGGAACGATATTCGACCTGACTGGAGAATGGCAATTCTTTCGATTAGATATCCGCGTCATTGTGCTTATTTAGTAAGCCATTTCGTTACCTTCACATTTACCCTGATGACAATCAAATGTCAGACGGAGGTTTGAATAGAATTTGAGCGATGAGACTATCAGTCTGCTTTCATTATTAATAACATTTCAAGGAAATTAAGTCAGCTTCTTCATAAATGAGACATTATTATTATGTTGATACAGCATTGTGCTGTAACTGTCGGAGGCCCCTTTATTTCTATCTCCACAAACCCTTACTCGTCATGTGCAGTCAGAGACAATACTCACTTGTGGTTATAGCTATCTGTGTGACACTATAATGTGTAGTTTGTGTATTTGAATCTCTGTATATATGTCTGTGGTAAGAGAGATCTTCACATACGTGCGTACAGATAATCGCAAATAAATATACATATTAGTCAGTAAATCTAGACGTGTCAGTTATTCAGTGCATACATAATGTTCAAATATATATATATATATATATATATATAAAAGAAATATGTTGTTGTGGTTCCAACGAGAGAAAAGTATGTATATTAAAAAGAAGAGGGGTGCCGCAAACGTTTTTGGTTGTAATGTGGATTTATTGAGAAAAAAAATTATACTTTGTTTTACATAATTTCACGACACGTGTTTCTGGTCTGGTCTCGCAACCGTCTTCAGGTGAAAGTGGAGATTTTTACATATTATTAAAAATAATTAATTTTTCTTCATGTTCAATGTGGAATATTCTCGATATGAGACATTCTGTTTGTGTGTTGGCAATCCGAATTTTCTTTCTAGAATTGTCAATGAAGAGTTCTGCGTGAAGGGTCATAAAACAATTAAGGTTTGTCCAGCGAGTAGTTATCGGCATTTAATCTTTTAATATATATATATATATATATATATATATATATATATATATATATATATATATATATATATATATATATATATATATATATGCGCGTGTGTGTGTTAAATTACTAAGAATAAATCTATAGAAAAGACAAAATGAACGAAAGAGACAACCAGGGAGTTGTACATATTCTTTGCCGACGCGAATCGTAACTTGACATTTTTATGGATCATGGTTATAAAAAAGGGCAATGTTGTGGCAGTTACATGAAAATCAAAAAAAAAAAAAAAAGAGATCAATATGGCGCTCTTTTTGGGATATTAGTAACTTATTTGACAGAAGAGTTTCTTTTTTTAATTTTTTTTAATTTCCTATAATTACACAGAATTTCACTTTTGTTTATCATCCCTTGTGTTGATAATTTCATGTGACGAAATTGTAGAATTATCATAATAATACATCATACCTACACCTAGAATCCGCAACGCTCATACATGCAGAAAAGAATTGGATTGTATCCTGTATTAATAAACGAGTTGCATTACTTGGTAAATTTACAAAAATCGTCTTTCTATGAGTTCGTCCATTTTTGGGCTTTCTACTACTCACACACACATTTTTTATATATATATATATATATATATATATATATATATATATATATATATATATATATATATAATGAAATAATATCATTTTACACTTATAATTGTTTTGTTTTTAATGTTTCCGTCCTTTGTCTTGTATTAGATTCAGTTGCTATCGACATGACTTTTCTTAGTTTTTGCTGACTGGCGAATTTGAAGAATGGATGTTAAACTTCCAAGAGAAAAAATAGAATAGAAAAATATCCGAATTGAATATTGTTCTTGAATCTTTTGGTACGTTAGTCTTGAAATATCGCTTTCGTTCCTTAACGACGATTACTAATATTTGACCTCTCTCCACACAGTGGTGGTGTGTTAGCTTTTAAGGATTGTCAGTTATTCAACTTCTTGCAATAGTCACCAAAATGTCTGATTCGACAGAAGAACAGTGTAGCTCAGAATATGTCACTGTAAATTCAAATTATCTGATACATTCTTCAAGTAGTTATCTCGAAACGTTTTCTTGGTATACGGTTCTTATTTATCCCTTGCCTAAGTATAATCCACATGGGATAAGGATAATCATAACTCGCTGCATGTTCTATCCTAATAGGGAATATCCGTACTTTTACTATGTTAAAACTTAATAGATAATATCAGTTCCATAACTAACTCTACCCTAATCTACTCTAAGCTAATACCACTCTTAATCCACCGACCTTACTCCGATCATCATTTCCTTTTCCTGATTATGAGATGGGTAGACATAAATTAACCTAGGAGTGAGTGGCTTGACATGCGCAACAAACGAATAGGAAAATCGTCAACACAAACCTCGCCATAGTCTTAGCGGAAAAAATATCCCTTAGAATTATTAGTATATGAATTCAATTTCATATCTTAACGCTTCCATTTTGGTATGTGTGAGTAATTAATTCTGTATAGACAACAGTACAACCATCTTATTTATCATACAAATATATTTAGCAACAATATGAATGATCTTATATATAATTGCACCAATATTCTTATATTATTTATGTACATACATACATTTTTCATGTTTATTGATTGACTTCCAATATTCATCATTTAAATCAAAATCAGGAAATTAAAAAAAAATATCGATCAATTTTTTTCTTTATCGAACGCCTTTGCATAATCTATAAAATACAGGTAGATGTCATTCTGCAATTTCATTGAACTTTCCGATAACATTCTGAGCATAAATAGTGCTTTCCTTCTTCCAGTGTCTTTGACGAACCCGCACTGTTCTTGTCCTATTTCCGGTCTGAGACTTCTCCACGCCTTATCCATCCGAATTCGGATGATATTTTACTTATACGGCTCCTATAGATTTCATATTCGTTTGCACCTGGCATATTTGACAGTGCTATGAAAATAGATCTAATTTCATCTGCTGGTATATTACCACTTTTGTAGATTTCATTTATTATTGCTGTAAACATTTCTATGACGAAATTGTCTGAAGCTCCCAGCATCTCTATTATAATTCCGTCTGGCCCTTTCGCTTTGTGTTTGTTCAATTTTTCCAGTGCAGATTCCACTTCAAATGTTGATATTTCAGTTTTGTCAATATTTTTAAGTCGCATTATGAGCCAGACATTTTCTTATATAATTTACAAAAAGGAACTCGCTGCTCGCAGATAGACTTGGTGTAGAATTAACAAATATTTCAATTCATTTTCTTGTGAAGGATTATTTGTTAAACGTTGTAAATATTAACAGAAATTAGTTGACTAATCATTACCGCTATTTCTTAATTAAAAATAGACATTCCCCTCATCTCACTGACATAAAACTATTCCATATTTATTGCTAGGCAGACTTATAATATCGTCTAATGTTAACATCTGCATTCCTGTGAATGATCTGAAAATAGATATCCGATTTTCACTTTCATCAAGATAACAACTACGGTACGGTATTTACGAGAATCAAGCTGTAACGTTTATCAGATAAAATAGTAAAAATTTAAGAAACACAACCTGAAAATACTATGATCCATAAAATTAATATAATCTCTGTATTTTTGTTATCATCGTTACGGCCATAACCGAAACATATCTAAGACATTAACTCTCAAGTAGCGTCTGTTTTAGGGAACAACTCAAAGAATATGTACATAAACGGAGCCATATGCAAATATTAATAACTAAATAAGTATTAGAAATTTTCTAAAGAAGTGATACATGTTTACTTATTAACCGGATATATTTTTATCATTTTAAAAGTTATTGACAGACCTACAAAGCACATTATGGAATAATGTTTTGCAGAAGAATTCTGAGGCACATTTGAGTGTTTACCACACACAGAAACCAACTGTCTTTTATAGTGCAACTACGCTGAACGGACTTTAATTACAGTTTTTGGGAGATAGCTCATTACGTGACGGCGTCAACACTCTGAACAAGACTAGCACACTCAATATGTCGGTCAGGATGAAATGCGACTTCGTGTTAGCACTACAATCGACGGCTTTCCAAAAGGTCTGTCTATCCGATTAAACAAAAACGCTTCGGTCTCTTTAAAAAACTGTTGCACATTCCCAAGCCGATAACATCAAGAAGTCACCGCCCTGACAAATCCCGGAGATTCGAACCCGTCTGTCATATCTGGAAAGCGCTCGTTTCAACCACAAAATCTAGGTGCCCATTTTGTTTTCTATAGATATAATTCTAGATACATGTCTGTGAAATGCATTTATCGCTATGCCTTAATACGCATTCATTAGGAGAATCCATTGAAAGAAAACATTAAATATGCCATTCTTTAGGAGAATCCATTGAAAGAAGTAATTAAATCTGTCATTCGTTGGGAGAATCCATTGAAAGAAGATCTGTCAACGAAAATCAAACACATATATTAGATAAATTTAGAGACGAATCTTCCTAACGGAGAAGTGAACCTGATCAGATGCACCCGCTTTCTAAAAGAATTTATTCGGCAGAAAAGAGCCGCCATATTTGCTCCATAATTTAAAATATCGTAAGCTTAAAATTGATATATGCTAACACGAGCGAGGACTTGGGGCCATATTTGTGATATGTATTTTATACCTGATGGATTGCTGCTTATGTAGCTATTTGAAATTAAATTCATACAGCATAAAAGCATGCGTGCGTGCTTTATTAATATATTCAAAAATTTGTAAGCAAACAAAATGAATTTGTTTCATAAAACATTATCAAGAACTGAAAGCATGAGCTCTTCAGCTTCGAGATTGGAATGAAATGTGATAAAAAACAAATCTTTCCAATCAAACTTTGCATTATCAGCGGAAGACAAAAAGAAAGAGAAATATTAAATCACTTGCTGAGTTAGGATTTCAAAAATAAAGAAACCTTGTTTATGACATTTAAGTACTGATAATTCTAGCACCTAGAGGGCGTATTTTATATGCGACATTCCAAATCAGTTACTTTTTTTTTTCGTTCGGTTAATGATCAATGCCGCCTACGTTATATTTTGATTTGTTAGTTTTATTCTAAGGTGCTCGAGCTTTCATTTGTTAAGGGGAGGAGGACTTATGTTGCGCTCCAAACAAAAACGAAAACGAAAATATCAAGGACTATGAATAAAATTCGATCAGCAAAATTCATTTGAACCTTATCAAAGCCATCAAAATCTGACAATAAATTATAAAATTAAGACGAAAGAAATGTATCTAAGAATATAAAGAGATAAATTTTCATGTTATATATAGTAAATATGGTGTTAAAAAATACATTGATGTAAATGTGTTCTGTGGGGTACACAGTTAATATATTAACGTATGTAATATATATTAAATATTAGGAAGCCTAATGATAATAGCAAAATCTGATTATTTAACATTGGATATACTGAATATTTCATAATAAATATATATATAAGATATAAGAATTACACACACACACACACACACACATATATATATATATGTATGTATATATGTATATATATATATATATATATACGCATTATATATATATATATATATATATACGCATATCCATCCAAATTTAAGAACTCATAAAGACTTCATGAATAAATGTTATTACATGATATTCAATTCAACTATAGATTATCTAATTTTTATTATTATATCAGAAACCTTTGTAGTGTAAATTTAATAAGAGTCATGTAGGGCTGCAAAAAATTAAAAAAATATCTATTAATACCCATAATAAAATTCTGTAAATGATTGTAACAAGAGAAAATTTGAAGTGATGATTACAATAACATATTGTCATGAGCTATATATGATATTAAGTTGCAGTCCGCCATCATCAGGAAGACAAACGGTACACAGAAAAGTAAGTTTTAAATGAATGTTTTCATTTGGCGAAGCGTATTCTAGATGCAGATTAATTCAGTACATCTTATTATAATGCTGCGTCTCAAATATTTAGTCGTGAAATTCAGATAAAACAGATAAGCTTTTTCATAATATCTAAATCTGTTCGTAGACCAGCTGCTTGTAAATGAAGAACATATAGTTTATATTTAAAGCACCGACCTACAAGACATCAACTTCTAATGAACAATTAGACATAGTCAATTTAAATAAATTTCATGTAAAATTGAAGAATCTGTGCTAACTGTTCCGTCTATGTTCGACATTATTCTGAGTGAATATAATTGATAGAAAAATATATCATCTCCGTGGAAAATTGCATAAATGGAAAATATAATTCGTTATTCTCTTGGTTGAAATACAACCATACAAAATGTCACATTAATATGAAAAGACTATTAAAATCATGCAGTTTTGTCAAATATTCCGATATATTCGAGAAATTTAAAAACGTTCTTTTATTGCAAAAGTGTATAAAATGATGAACCTAAATTAATTTTACTGTTCAATAAATAATTTTAATGAAATAATTTTATCGTGAAAATAAGAGCTCATGGGAATGTAATTATATTGTTTTATTAAATGAATATGCAGCAATATACTGCTACTCGTCACTTTATTCGTTACTTCTCTGCTGTAATCAAAAAAGTTATTAGCTGATTGATTGGTTTTATTATCAGCTATGAACTGGAATTTCTCTATCTCCCACTCATCGATTGCTCACACTGATCTATTTCACAATCTATTTATCAATCTATAGATAGTGACAGTATTAACTACATTTAGCGCACTGAATGTCAGAGTAAGTTCGTAGAAAATATATTTCCTCTGAGACGAATCGACTCCGTATCCTGTACGGAACTATATTTGATCCGGCGACTATACCGTCCAGCTACAGAGAAAGGCTCGGCTAGCAAAGTACAATTTACTGTTTTGAAACAACAAATTTCCGACGATTTTTCTCGAACGATCATATCTGTTCGAAATGTAACATAACGTAAACAAATTGCAATTATATTATGATTTGGACTTTGCTAACAATTCTTCTTAAAATCTATTCTTTGATTGTTCTTATTCCATAATAATGTCCTTTTCTTATATCATTTCACGGTTTGTAATATCTTGCGTCACTGTGGGTTTGTTGCTTTGATTGTGTGTGAAATGAAAATATTTTTTTCTTTAATTGAGTTCACCCGAAGCAATGCAATAAATACACTAAGGGACAAGGTGTTGCTGTGAGTGGAAGAATCAGAAAATAGAAACCTTACTAAAGAACGACAACATCAGAAGTTTTACCATTTATTGCATATTGCATTTCAGTTTTTGAAGATTAAATTTGACTGGAAAGCAAGGAGCCGGAAGAGATTTCTCCAAGCAAGAAGTGCGAGAAAAGAAAGAGGTAAGATATAAATTACAGTTACATCTAGGCAGTTCAACTATAAATTGATGCGGACACTTTACCACGCTTAAATTGACAAAGTCTTGTTGCAATTGCAAAGAGTCGTCTGAACAAATTGATGGTTATTGATGAGAACACGTTACCATTCTAGCACTACTCTTAATTTCAAAAGTCTAGGTACCATGGGGAAGAGCTCATCCGAATACGTACCTTGAAAGGATTTATAGTAAAGACAGTTACGCAATTACAAGGTGGTCGGAAAGTGACTGAATTCGAGACGCAAGGTAAGGGCCAATAACATTGCTGATTCTTCGTTACATCTTATCAATGATCACTAAATATACAGTAGGAACATCAGAACGTAGTGGCAGTAATATTTAAAACGTGAAATTTTGTTAAACTAGTATAAAAAGTACTATAGACTCTGGAAAGAAAATTTGTATAGCATAACACAGTGACTCAAATATTAGGGTTTATGAGAGATTAAAAAAAAAATAACGGAAATTATTAAGAGCTGCGAAAGATAGTGAATGAACAGTGCCTTGAACGCCAACGTCCTTAAGGAAAAAGTAACAGGAATAAGAAATACTGATATGAGATAATCAAATTATAAAACATATTACACAGCAGTTATTAAGATTAACCACTTTATTTAGAGCGATTGTTTCGCATAATTTTTATAATTTATATAAACGAGTATATTACTAAGGGCATTACTTAAATGACAATATACATAACTTCATAAAAGTAGGATGAAATCATTAAACCGTTATTGAGCAATAACCTTATTTCATAGCATATAAGATGTAGACCCCAGTTTCAACTGAGAAAATCAAGAAAAAATTAGTAATTAGTAAAATTAGCCAAAGTATTAGTAAATGGTCCAACCTAAGCTAAATTTATGAGGTATTATATAAGTTAAACAAGTCATGATTACAATTAATCGACAACTAATAGGAATAAAGAACACGAGATGACAAAAACTTTAATATACCCAAAGATTAGTAACAAAATGGAAATCAAGCAATTATTTCAATTGGGCGAAACAGTAAAATTACCATTATTACTCAGTAAAAAATGTTCCTTATATGATCTATGAAAACCTGCGTCTTTTAAACATCTTAGTCAAATAATTGGGATATAAAAATTCTGATTGTATTTATACCAATGCATCAGGGAATTATCGCAAGAAAAATAATAATGAAACAAATATGTTTTACAAATATATATAATTTGAATTTGTTGCATATAATTTTAGTGAAACAAAGTTCTAATATTAAACGTGATGAAATTAATATAATGAATATTATCAATGATAACAATTTTAATCTGTATAATAGCCTTTTAATTAATGACAATAGGTATATAAAAGTCACTCTAAAGTCTAAGCTAATAGGAGTTGCCAGGTAGCTAACTTCGACCGACTGTCAATAATTTAAACATACATGTGGCATATAAGATGCAGGGGAATTTTAAAAGATATTTTACTAAAAAAAAGAAATGTGAGTCTTATATGACCTCAATACATCACCCGTAGCTGCGACGTGTAGTTCCTTTGAAAATGACAGAAATCGCCCACCATCTTCATTTTTCGGAAGTCTATGATTCTGAAACGTTGTCTTTTATACAGCTTACAGCGGTTAGAGCAATAGTAATCTGCGTGCTGATTGGTTGAAGTGGAGGATGACATGATTGTGTGACAGAAGACGAAGTGAAAAAAGATGGTTGATAAGTCGGCCGTGGTTTTGGCATAATAAATAGAGCTGGATCAATGTGGACGGGGTGGCGATTTTTACCTTGGTGCGCGAATTCGAGGAGGCACGGTGGATTAATGTATAGCGGCTTGGATTAAGGAATCGGAGAGCCGAGTTCGAATTCCAGTCGGATCCATTACATTCACTTACGTGCTAATACGCTTGGAAAAGGTGTGAATTCTTTTTCTTCTCCCTCCAGCTATGGGTAAAAGGCAGGACAGACTGGGTTCTATAGCATTGGATTGCAAATGGTCTAGGAGAAGGAAAACTCGGATTCAAAAACCTGCTCTTAGATGAGGGTGAATAGAGTCTCTCTGAGCCTTGGTTGGCAATAAATTTAGTGATGGTGTCACGATAAAAAAGCACCCATGATAGCTCTAGCGAAGCATTAAGAATTCAGCTATTTGACAAGATTATGAACTACACCAATCAAAGTATTGGTGAGTTCAATCTCGGCTGAGGCCGCAAGATGATGATGATGGTGTTTTACAAGCGGTTTTTGATGAACAGAACCTCATTTGCCTACAAACATTGATACAAAACTTTTATTATAACAAAACGAAAGGTCAAATACATGAAAATATTCGATTTTATCGTTATTAAGGAATTAAATTATATTTTTTGAAACAACTTCAAATTATTTTAATTATATATAATGCAACTTTAGTCGATTATAACGGCATATGTGGTTTTCCTTTACTTAACTTGTTTCTTACGTTCGACGAACGATATTGTACAACACTTCAAGAGATATATTTAACAATACCTGTTATTAAAATTGAAATAAAAACTGACCAAATATTTCAACTGCTGTTTTAACTGAATTAAATAACCGATGATATGTTTCGCCAATATCATGCCTGTGACATCAACATAAGTTATCAAGGCCACACCGTCAATTAAAATATTCCAATCTAGGAAAGAGATCAACCTACACAGGGATCTTGTAAATGATTACATGAGTGGTTAGTATTATGATTGATTGATTTCCCTTGAAAGCTAGAACTATTCAAGAGTGTGCCATTGGATGACTATAAAAGGCAATAATATCCGTGTGTTGGAGATCAGGTTTCCACTTTCAATTTGGTGAGCAAATGAGTGACAAATGATGAGCGAATACTCTGAAAAACTGAAAATGTAATAAAAGGAGTAATATCTTGTTGATCAAAATTTGGACGATTTCACAAGTAATCTGTCATTAACATACTCCCCATTTCCTCAAATGTTTTACAAAAACAAAGTATGTATGTTATTTTTATTTTATATATATATATATATATATATATATATATATATATATATATATATGAAAATATTTAATGTTTTCACATTTCTATAAATATAATTTCAACGCATTTCCATTGCAAATAATTTTCGAATATACGAAAAATATATTTATTTCTCTATCTCTTACTGCGCCAAAACTTAAACGAAAACCATTTCCACCTCATTTTATTAACATTTTCGACGTGTCGAGTGCATCAAGAGGGTAAATTCTAACGTAACACACGTATTTGTGAACGGAGATCTACAGAAACATGAAATAGATATATGCAAATTTTCTTTCATTAAAATATAAGCACACATACAAACATATATATATTGATATCGATATATATATATATATATATTGATATCGATTATGGATAGGAGTCTGAAATAATAACAGGATAAAGAGCAACTAGGAAATAGTCCATAATGTAACATATGAGCATGTTTCGCTTTAAAAAAGCTTCGTCAGAGATATTGTTCTCTGACAAATGTTTAATAATTTTACACCTTATATTAAGATCTGCTTCATAATTGTTCTATTTTCTATTATATATATATATATATATATATATATATATATATATATATATATATATATATATATATATATATATATATATATATATATATATATATATATCACACACACACATATATATATATATGTGTGTGTGTGTGTGTGTGTGTTTGGGGGTGGATCTCTGTGTGTACGGTAAGTTAGGTACGGAAAACCTTTCTTTAACAACACGTTTCATCTGCATTACCTTTACAAGTTAAATGATGTTCCTCAGGCGATAAATCAACCTGGTAATGGTAATTTCCCTAATATATTTTTTTATATATTTTCCTAATATATATATATATATATATATATATATATATATATATATATAAACTTTGAATCCTGAACCTACCCCATGATGTGGATAAGAAAATATTGTCTACCTTATTGAGAATTGTCTTTTTTATAGTAATATTGACATTGGTACTAGAAGAACGGAAGAAAACATTTCTTTTATACATATAATATCTAGACATCCAGCGTTTTTTTGTTGAATCGAATCTTTTAAAAAATAAAATAAAATTAAAGACACAAACTGACTTTGTCAAATTATATATATATATATATATATATATATATATATATAGTTTATATATATATATATATTGTTATATATATATATATATATATATATAGTTATATATATATATATATATATATATATATATATATATATATATATATATATATATATATATATATATGGTCGTGTTAATTAATAGGAAATAAAATTTGTAAAATAAATAGACATTCAGGAGTTAAAAATAGTATAGATTATAAGAATGTGTAAATATATTCAAAGCTTTAAAGTAGAAAAAAATGTAATTAAATAACACAACCCTCAGTTTCCAAGGCTACCGAAATCCGACCTTTTATGTTTCTGTCTAATTCTGAGACACTGCATTTGGCGGCTGTTGCCGAAAGAACGGCGTGCTTTTTAATTTCCTGTGTTACGTTAGAATGTACCCTGTTTATGCACTCGACACGTCGAAAATGTAAATAAAATGAGGTGGAAATGGTTTTCGTTTAAGTTTTGGCGCATGTCACGTGAACTCAGACTTCCATTTATAGCTTTGTAAAAGATTATTTCGAACAAACCATAGCGCCCTAAACAGAGGCCTCCACACTTGCAAATACGTTCAATCAAAATCAACATAAGCTCTTAGGTTTTTATTCCATTCATATGACCCTACCTTTCTCCCTCTCGTATGTTGCCTTGATATTTCTCACAAAGCTGTTCAAATCTTGCACAAATATATCATCACATCAGAAAGAAAATCGGCATGATAATGTGCGCCAAAATTGTAGGTCTTCACAAAACATATATATTTTACTTTGCGAAGATTCTCATAAAAGTTTTTAAGTTTAAATCAGTTTTGTTGACACCATAGTACAATAAACGAATTTCTGTTGTCTAATGTAATGTGTTTTACTAATGTTATTATAATAATAATCTACATTATATTTAAAAGTTACTGCTAATTCTCTTGGTTTAACCGTACGTGCACAAATCGTAAGTTATGATTAATTGACAGAAGGGAAGATGAAAACAATAAATAAAAAAACTAAAAACAAATCAGCATAAAAGACTGCTGTATAAAAAATTCTAGAACTGTAATAGATTGACTGTCCTATTTAATAGCATATTTAATTCAACTGTGATCTTCGATATCCAGTTATGTGCCATGCATGATAAACGCTTAGGCAATCATCTATCTTTTGATACAAGACTGACGAGGCACATTTTTCCCGCAGTCGGTTGCCATTTCTTTCTACGGTAGACCAGTTTCCATCCAAAGAGCTGGCGCAGTAGTGTGACGTCCGTCCCCTGGTCGCAGCGCCAACTGTGACGTCTTATCCTGGTCTACCACGGCACCAACTGTGACGTCCTCGCCGCGGCGCCAGCTGTTCGCTCCTCGCTGCTCCGTTCGGGTGTCGCCGCTCCAAACGTGACGTCCGCCTGTTGCGTCAGTCGTGTTGTCTCGTCACGACCAACTGGCTTGGTATCGGTCGCGGAACCCAAATGTGACGTTCTAACCTTTTGGTGATTCGGGTGGGAATCTGGTTAGATTTGATATCAGCCTCGTCGTTCCCAACTCGCTTCCAACGCCTGGTTACCGAAGTAACTGCATTGATCTCCAGTCTGCCTACCCACGTTGTGAATTGATCTTACGCAGACGAGATCAATCAGTAGTTAAAGCCGTAATGCAAATCGGGTTCAACGGGGTGACACCACACAAATATGCATAAAAGAAAATAAAATGAAAACTCAAAAGTTCAAGGTATCAAAGAAAAAGATAACAAACTTTATGTCTAGTTGTTCGATACATAGGACCGTGTCTATCTCCCGACTTGTTCTATGGATTGTGACACGTTGTTTTCCGTTAGGCGAGTTTTAACGCTTCAAGTTTTTTGCTCTTTAAGAAATTGGTTTTTCGGTGTGTCTTCGGACGAAAGTCGAAAAAAACTTATTTTGGTGGTCTGGATCTAAGTCGCTCTTCAAAATAATTGTTCTTGGATTGAAGAGGAGTCCGGAATTTACGTGAATCTTTCAAGTCAGCTATCTGCGAGGCGGAAGTCTCTCGAACCGAACTGGAACTCAACTCGAACTGAAAGTTATCTCTTCTCGAACTGATTTCTGCTTGCTGCGGCTTCGCTTATATGGACACCGACCAAAACCGGGGTGGGTTTGTCGGCGTCGGGGGTTCCTCGATAATTCTAAATACATATCCACCTCTTTTATTTCTGGTTAGAAATCTTCCACTCTTTTCCATTTTTGGGAGCCTTCTCTTACTCCCACCTTCTCACCATACTTCAGAGGGGCGTGAGCTGCCCTCCCCACTTCTTCGTAGCAGCTTCTCATACCTATCCTCTGGATGGGCGGCGACAACCTCCTTCGTGCGTCACGTGATCACCACTCGACCGATGGTGTCCTAGTCGGGCGTGGAAGAATTTGCGGCTTTGTTTCAGGAAAAAAAAATATCTTGCTTAACTAAAAAAAAATTATCTTTTCTTTTCCTTTTCTTCCTCTTAATCGCAGTTATCATTTTCTCTAGCCGCAAACAGGATAATATGAACGACGGCGGTCATAACTCTTGTTCTACACCTGGGCTTCGTCAGTACTTATCGCTATTTATCAGAATGCGTGGTCTTTTTAACACGGCCAAACGTCACCCCGAAAAGAACATTTCTAAGTTCCCATTCATTTCCTTTCGGTACACATTTCTGATAACATAATTTTATTATCGCAGGCTAAAGATGTTCCGTCGAAAGAAATCGGTCAGTGGACACATCGTGTGCGGCTTTTAATTTTTCATATCTATCCAAAGCCCTTTGGTCCACCTGTTTCCGTCACTTATCGAAATAACATTTTCATTTGGATTTTTCTTTGGCCAGTCGGCCAGCAGTTTGTTTACGTATCCCAGATAACACAGCCGTCGCCAAAACACACCCGATCCCTTTATCCACTCAGAATTCCCCTGTCATTGTAATGACACTCTTTCGCCATTTGTTACTTATCAAAATATCCTTTAACCCTTGTCTTTTAGCCGTGGTGTTCTGCTTATCATCCACGTTTTGGGTCTCGCCTTTTTTTTTTTCCTTCTTTTCTTTCTTATCTTTTTCTGCCTCGGTAAATAGGTTTCCATTGCTTTCTGCGGCAGACCAGTTTCCATCCATGGACCTGGTCTGCCCTGCTATTTACTGGGAAAAGAAGAGGAGGATTCATACTTTTCCCAAAACTATTAGCTCGTAAGTGAATGTAATGGATTCGACTGGAATTCGAACTCGGCTCTCTGATTCTTCAATCAGAGCCGCTATCAATTACTCAACCGTGCCTGGGACTTACTAAATCCAAATATGTCTGCAGACTGTTAAATTGGCTCTTAGATAAACAACTTAACTGTTGACATCTATATATATACCCAACAGAAGATATCTCTATGTGTGTATGTTCCTTTACATTTACACTTGTTCCAACCGATCTTGCTCAAATTTGGCACACTGAAACCTTATTCTCGATATGTGGTAAAGAGAGATGTTATTTCTGGACCCCTCGTCTATTACGAAAAACCATTAAAATCTGTTTATAAAACAATTTTTTTTTTACTATAATTCACTGATATTTTAAGCAATTTTCTCCAAATTTCACACGATCATTACTGATTACACAACAATTGTTTTGATTATTTTTTACGTTTATCGCGCAAATTCCATGAACATCTTCGTAAAATTCGTTCTTTTGCCATCAATTTTCGCAGTTTACAACCGATTCGCTCGAAATTTTGAACGAACATTACATATGCGTCAAAGAATATTTCGAACTAATTTTGTATCAAGTTAATTCGATTTAAATTTGCGATTTATTTGATTAAACTGATTAAACTACTACTATCTGATGAAAGTGATTAAATTTACTTACCTCCATATTTGGCAAGAATATTATCCACGCTTAAGGCATTGCTTTCAACTAATTTTTGTCAAGTTCATTCGCTTTTAATTTATATTTATGTGCTTAAATTGATTAAATTTCTGCTATTTAATTAAAATGGTTAAACTTTAATCTGCCCATAATGTGATAAGTCGGAGTGAGCATGACCTTTGCATGTCAGCGTGAATTTAATTAATGCCCCGCATTCAGCGTCTTATTTAGTGTAAACTACTGCTTTAACAACGTCTTTAGTGTTTACTTACTTCCTCCCCACCCTTATTGCTGCCCTCGATCATAATGTCCCTTTTCACTAGCATATTCCTTAATAGATTTTGGGCATTGCCTGATAATAAGGAGATGACAGAAAACGCATTTGACCTGTGCGTGTAAACACTAACAATTCCACCTTTCAGCCCCGTAATCCGCGTGAACGCCTGCTTATACCACGTCCTTAGTGTTTTCAAACTTACTCGTCTATGCTAATTTCCTGATAATAAGGGGTGAAATCGAACGAAATGACTCGTTCGTGTCAACACTACTAATTACCCATTTGATAGAATTTCATTGGTTCAGACCCTACTATACCTTCAAGTACAATGATAATGCCCTGGGGAATCAACAGATAGACACAAAGAAAGATAGGATAT
The DNA here is from genome assembly GCA_903632075.3 of Acanthosepion pharaonis. Classification (NCBI taxonomy): domain Eukaryota; kingdom Metazoa; phylum Mollusca; class Cephalopoda; order Sepiida; family Sepiidae; genus Acanthosepion; species Acanthosepion pharaonis. The sequence goes on from CAHIKZ030000278.1 coordinate 1,650,317, forward strand.
TCCATTGATGTACATCCAGGCTTTAAATTTGACCATTGCCCTGGCAGATTATATACAGTCCACCCCAGCCAACAGCAGGGCTTCTGTTACATGAGGAAAGAGTTCCAAAATTTTCCGACTATTTAAAAATCGTTTAATAAGCACGTTTGCAGCACGTTTCGTGAGGCCTTTTTCAAACATAGGCTACTGGAAGATGGTGCTCAGTGTGATGCAACAATGCTAAAAGTTAGAAGTCTCCGACACATTTTCACTGTGATGAGGCACACGAATGTCTCCTGTGATCCTGTGTCCTTATGGGAGAAATACAAAGATGACATTTCTGAATATTTCAAACAACATTGCCAACTAATGCTCAGTGGCTTTGGCGCATAATTCAGTTACGAATTTATAAAAAGATCGCTTGTTGACATCGACGATATGATTGATTCTATTGGCAGGAATTCATTGCAAACTAACGGCTGGCTCCATGTTAGCAGAACGAGTTCAAATACTCTTCCAACAGAGATAATTCATGAAACGTCTTAGGACGTTCACGTTCTTCAACGCTATGTAATCTAAACTGAGCCAAAGTTGTTTAAGAACCAGGAATTGGTTATACCATTATCGATTCCGTTCGCGTGCAGAAATGTGATTTGTTTTAGGATGCTCGTGGAGAACACGAAAAACATTCGTCATGAATTTGCTCCTCTGAAAAGTTACGGAAAGAGAAGGGAATCGTTTTGGCTGTTGCATCCTCTGGAATTGCTGCAACACTTCTGCCCTGTGGTAAGACAGCGCACTCCGCCTTTAACCAGCCAAATATTTTGAATTCTTCCGATTGGAGAGAACTGCGACATCAGCGAGGGTTCAAATAAAACTGACTTCTTGAAAAAGCGTGTGCCTATTGTATGGGATGAGTTCACGATGGCAGACAAAGGAACTCAGTAGGCCCTGGATAAAACATACAATGGGAGGAGTACTCGCTTTCCTCTCAGTTGATTTCAGGTAAACTTTCCATGTTGCTCCCAAAATTAAAAGGGTGTATGTTGTAAAAGTATGCATTAAGCCATCGCCTCTGTGACAAAAGGTATATATTTTGCATCTTAAAACCAACATGAAAGGTAAACAGTTCGGGGACTAAATTTCAGCGCAATTTTCAAAGGACCGTCTAGCTGTCGGTATCATCCTATGAAGCTAGAGAGATCCTAGTTTCACAAATATACTCCGTTGTTAATGCTGTTCACGACATCAAAACTACTGTCTTTCCAGATGTAGCTAACAATTTTGGAAAACCCAGTTGATAATGAGAGAGGGCAACACTGTCTAATAAATTCACCAATGTTGCCAAAATGAATGGAAAACTGGTAAAATTCTTACTAGGAATCTTTCAAGCCTACAAGTCAATTGACATCGTTGCCGATCTGCAAGAGGTGCTTCACTCTCGAGTATAGTTTTTAAGATTATTGAACTTCCCCCCGCACAAGACGACTGCCACCTTCACAGCTTCTCAAAATTGTAGCCACAGTAAAATAATGCTGAGAAACTTGGAACCGACAAGGCTCTTCACTGGAAACCGCCATATGGTTAAGAAATTTGTGCCACATGTTTTTGAAGCCACTATTTTCAGAGAATGTGGTATGAAGAGGATGTATTCATACCGAGTATACCTCTCAGTCCATTAGATGCGGAAATTCTCTTTGTTTTGCGCCGACTTCAATTTCCACGAAGTCTTTGCTTCATGATCTCAATCACCGTGTCTTAAAGACTCACGCTCTCAACAGCTGGTTAGATGAGACATACTTTTCTTATGGACAATTATATGTTGGTTCTTCTAGAGTGGGAAGCAAAACACATTTATTCGCTTTGACTTCTAAACATTTTGTCTACAGAGAGGTGTTTTAAGCTCTTCATATGTCCGCCCGTGGTCACAAATTCTGTAACACTTCTGCCCTTGCGATTTGCCACTGTTTCCACGCATGATTTAGGTGAGTGATGCACTTTACGTATTTTCCTTTTGTTTAACGATTACTGACTGTGTATATTTCTCTTTTGTTGGCATTAGATTCTGCGTTCATTTCACTAGAAACCTTTGTCATGTCTCCGTTACAATAGCGTCTCTTGCTGAGCATAAACGAAAAAAAAAACCTTAAAAGGGCTACCACATCTAAACTGTAATATTCTAAGGGAATGTATTGCAGTCATTTTTAGAGATAGCATTATTTGATTGTTTCGCTCTTAGGAAACGATATTTAGCCATTTTTTAGGGCTACTTCAATTTGCTAAACTCTCAGAGAAAGTTGTCAAGACCATTTTAGAGCCACCACTATTTAAGTTTTACAGTGTCAGTGAAGAGCCATTTTTAGTGTTTCTCATTATACTGTCATTTCTTACAAGCGTTGCTATGACTGAGACCACATGTAATGCCGTGTATATCTGCTTATTATTTTGAAATATTTTATGACATGCAAAAATAATTTGTATTTAAAATTATTTTAAGTGCATAACATTTTAAAATACAAGTATTTTTCTTTTATACGGCAAATATTTTTAATTCAGTTTTCTTCAAATGTTTGATAACCTGAAACGTCTGTGAAACAATTGGTCACTGGTAGTCTAATAATAATAAATATTCTACATATCCTTTATCTGTGCAGTTGTAAGACGGTACTTAAATGCCGTTATTTACAGAATATTTTAAGATACTTAGAATATTTCGAGATGGTCGTCTGTAATTTAAATGCAACTGAAGAAGGGATGAATTCTGTAATGTTTCTCAACAATGCTTTTTCTGATATGCAGATTATTCGAAAATAAAAATTATAATTGAAATTGAGAGAGAGACATTGTTTTAATTTAACAAAGAGGCCAAATGAATTACTGCTCTCTCTACATCCAGCCTTTCCTTTTAATCTCTCTTATTTTCTCACAGGCGCAGGCGCACATACGTACATTACAACTGCTGAAAATGAGGGATATATTCTTGTGATGAATCAATTTGGAACATTTAAGTAGAACTGTATCTAAAAATAATCAATAAAAAAACACAAATAAGCTATTCATAACTGGTAATGTAAACGCATGGATAACTGACTACGATACAGTAGATCAATCAAACAAATCAAATAAAGCAAGAGTAACTAGCTGACCGATTTAGAAAAACATTGAAGGAAGAAGTATCACAAAACTTCCGTTATTGGAGGAAATATGATGGTAAACAAGTACTGTTGATAATAATATTCATTGCATTGTGGAAGGATATGATTGGAAGGTAACTGGATGCTAGTTTATATATAGAGAGAAGTAGTCTGAAATGCAAAGGTCAATAATAGTGGAAGGCCTTTGAATAAGCTCTAAATTTCTCAATACTTAGATTTATTATTTTCGGCACTAAAAGATAAATAATTCTTAGATGTAACGAAAACGCATGAAGAAATACTGGAATTTGCAGGTGTTCCGTGAAATATATTTCAGGAATCTATTTGCATTAAATCTACCGTAGTTGCTTATATATGTCCTGATCATTGATAATATATATATATATATATATATATATATATATATATATATATATATATATATAAAGAGACAGAGAGGTATTAATTTATGAAGGTTTAATTACATACATTCGAATCATTTCGATGTATTTATGTCTCACATAAAAGAATCATCTCTTATTTATTTTATTGTTGTTATTGGGAACTTAGAAATAGATAGATAGATAGATAGATAGATAGATAGATTGAGCGAGAGAGAGAGAGAGAGACAGAGAAAGAGAGAGAAAATTAGTGTGCATGTGTTTGTGAAATAAGAACTTGAGACTCTCAATAACTGGTTTTCTATTTTCCTACTGTATATATCCATAGCAAAAGAATATATATATATATATATATATATATATATATATATATATATATATATATATATATATGTGTGTGTGTGTGTGTGTGTGTGTGTGTGTGTGTGTGTGTGTATGGATAATTTATTAAAAGTATAATTACACATGAACATTTTAAATACTGTTCAAATTGGCCACATTGTTTTTTCGAAATAGAGTTTCATTATTTTTCTGCATGATTCATAGTATATATATATATATATATATATATATGCTCCTGTTTTATAAAAATATGCTCAATGATACATAACAGAGCTATTAATTAGTGAATACACGTAATATCCTGCATCAATAGCACGACTCGAAGTTTCATGGAACTAAAAAATCATCAGGTACTGAAAACTCAGTAACTGTTAAACACTGCGAAATTCACGTTCATGTGGAGATGATTTCAAACTGACTCTTAAACCTTATGCCTTTTTATTATTGTGCTTATAATATTTAAATTAATTAATAATAATTTATGTCAATGACAGTCTTACGGCCGAAAGACAGGGAATAACTCAAAAAAAAAAATTGAATTTACGTAAATGTAGTATGGTTCAAGGTAATCAGTAGATCTTCCGTGAACCATAGTAAAAAGTAACCACAAAAGCAAGAGGATGTAGAACGAAACAGCAATAAAGTTACACGTAAGATCAAACAACGTAAACGTAACAATATATGATTCAACCCAACAGTATCGTTCAAATTAACATGGGTAAAATGTTATTAATTTAATTCACAAACACATTAGAAAATTATCCATCAGTGAAAAAATAATAATATTAAGGTAAGCTATCGCTCTACTATATATATATATATATATATTAACATAACAATAATATGTTAAACAAACATGCAGCATACAAAATAATCTTACTTATTATAAAACGCAGATTGTGTGTGTGTGTGTCTGTACGTTTATATATTGGATCGTATTTCCTACATTTTTCAACCGATTTCAACAAAACCTCACAGGATTACGTAAAATTACCTTGCGGGTGTTCTGACATCGCCAAAAATTGGAAAAACACAATTGTTTTTGCACGAAATCAATTTGAAAACACGATTAAGAGGCATTAATGAAAGGGGGAGAACTCATATCGAGTTATACTTATTAATATCGAGTTATCGAGGTATACTTATTATAAAACCCAGGTTGGTTGTTTGTCTGTGTGTGCGTGTGTGTTCGTTTATATATGGGATCGGATTTCCTATATTTTTCACCCGATTTCAACAAAACTTCACTTTTTTTGGCAGGTAGTGTTTCTTATTGTCTTGCACACTTTTTTCTTTATTTTTACATTCAGAATGCTTTAAAAAATCCATTTACAAGAAAATTGTTTATAATAAAATTCTATTCAATCGGTAGACTCATAACGATTGAAAACAATGTTTTTGTTTGAGTTTGGGTTTGACCAATTCGTAAAAAAACCCAAAAAAACAAACAAAACAAAAAAAAAAAATAAATCAAACATGCGTGTCCGTCAATCTTAAACAATAATCTTTGTCAATTTTAATTTTTCAGTCTTTATGATGATCGATACTTGATCTATCTCTTACTGTTACATCCCCGGACAACGCCGGGCTCTACTGCTAGTAATTAATAATTCTAACTATATGTCATAAAAAAGTAACCTACCTTGTAAGAAGCTGGGATCAATTCAGAACAACGGTAAATTGCGCTTTTACCAAGTGACGCTGAAAAATATTAAATTTCAAATACTACACAAAACTTTCGAAATAATTTTGGCGATTAAAATATAGATGATAAAGTATTGATAATAAATAAGCATGAGCTAAAAGATAATTGCGACAGATCTAGAAAAAGTATTATTTTACAATACTACAATAACCCAAACTTAATGAACAGAAGAAGGGAATTGATGTCGACGTAAAAGGAATCTGCTTCTCAAGTAATTTGATTCAGATTAAAGTAGATTATATTATAGATGATACGAATATTCATATAATATGTAGCAAGGATGAGTATTAATACCTGATATTATAGCATTTTTATATCTATAATATGCAAATATATAATTCTATAGATAGTACTTGATTATTCTAAATACTTATATATAGCTCTAAATTATAACTAAGTTAGCATCTTAGCAGCTAACTCCATCCCATTAAGCATTATTTAGTAATATATTTTAATAGCCACCTATTATCAATATTACAACGAATGTGTAATCCCTCTTGATGCTTATATATATATATATATATATATATATATATATATATATATATATATATATATATATATACTTCTTCTGTATCACAGCTCATAGTTAGATGTCCGATTGCATCTAGCTAGGATTGAAACCCGGCTGAATTAACGTCAATCGGAGAATCCACCGCTAAACCGTTGGCGCACGGCAGGGATGATGGTAAATTTTAACCTATTTATTTTTATATAAACATGGCAGTGACTGCGAGATCTCGATTCGTTTTATCGAAGAGTATTGCATTAGTAGCAGTAATATTCACTTTTCACAAATCCTCACATCTTCCCTAGAGAGTTCAACCGAAATAAATTTTCAGGAGCATATATATTGCCATCCAGTGACACACTGTTTCGCTGTATCACTGTTCATCCGTGTGGCTAACGTGTGTGCATATATATATATATATATATATATATATATATATATATATATAATTTTCTGTTTTTACTTCTGTAATAATACAATATAATCTAATACCCTGATACAATTTAAGTCTGAGATTTTTATCTCTCCATTTTGTTTTGGTTTTAGACTTCTCTCGATCCTCTTAATTGACGATTAAATAGATCTCTTACTTCTACTCGTTTAATAAGTACCCTTATTTGAGTGACACAAATCAATATGCGCTGTCGACTATTTTGTAAGCAATGAGTCGAAGATACAATTTCTGTATGGTAAAAGTACAAATCTATAAATCTTGTGCCTCACTGGTCTTGTAACTATTCTCGCCATTTAAATCATTAACCTCTATATTTGTTTTTTGTATGAATGATTCATGAATTTATAAAATTTTAATTGAAATTATAATAACTGATCCAACGTGCAACTCTCGGATATGTGACATTACTGTAATTATTGAACAATATAGTTCATGCCATATTCACGGAAAATCTACCAGTAAAAAAGAATTCTCTTATGGCTATATTTGTACAAATACGCAGAACCTTAAAATTTAAATTCAAACTCACCGTTGTGACCCCACGTTCCAGAACAATAACACATTTCTCATAGCATTTTTTCGGATTACATCTCTAATTTCGTTGTCCTCTTATAGTAAAGTACAAACAAGAACAAAATCTACTTCCATACCTGATGATGTCTGTAGGAACAGACGAAAGCTTGTAAAAAATTAAAAAGACCTTATGCAACTGGAATTTATAAACGGTGATCATATCATTCATATACAGGTTCGGGGTTGATGTATCTTATTTATATTGTTTGCGACGAAGTATTCTCGCCATTTAAATCATTATTCATGAATTTATATTTATATATATATATATATATATATATATATATATATATATATATATATATATATATATATAATATTGTTGCAGTGTACGTGGATACTCGTTAAGCAAATTCTGATGCAATATATTCTATTTAAACGTTCACGAAAGCAAAAAGCAGTATTCCTCATGAATTTGACAGAAGAGAAATAGGATCCTGAGCTAGATAAAAATGTATGTACTGAAAATATAAGAAATAATATGAAAAGGACAATAAAAATGTAAAGAACATTTTGCTGCTTATTGAAGTTAAAAATGTTGTGAACATGAAACCGAATGATAATGAATTATATATATATATATATATAACAGAAATTAGTTAATTGACTTAATTTCTATATGCAGCATGTAAATTAGACAATCAATTATTTGCAAATAGTTCATAAAGATTAACTATTTGGCATCACTCTTTGGAAGAAGGGCGCAGTTTTTAATACATTACATACAAATATGGTAGGATTTTCTTTATCAATACATTTTGGAAACGAAAAAAAATATTTGCCTGAAACTGGAATTATTTGTTAAAGACGTTGGGCTTGAAAGCAATCACCTGGCGTAAGCAAAATTTTATAATTCCGGCTGATACTTGTGATTCTTAACATACCTTCAAATTATAAGAATATTTTGTAGAAATCGTAAAAAATATAATAGAAAATAAATACTAAACTCAAGCTTTGAAAACATATAGAAAGGGAGAAAACAGACCTCGTCACAAATATTATTATTGTTTTTTTGTTTTGTTTTTTAATTAAAAAGAAACATTCCTATGGACTATGGCGTAGACAACAAATAGATATACAATTCTGCAATAGTTTTGCGCAAAATTGTCAGAGCAATCATTTGTTTCCAAAAGCTTATTTGATTTTCCAGGCTAGAAAGATAACACCGGAAACATTTTCTCACGCAGTCCTTTGCACACACACACACACACACACACACACACACACACACACACACACACACACACACACACATATATATATATATATATATATATATATATATATATACATATGTATCTATGAGTATGCGAGGCATTAAAGTAATGGTGAAGTAAACATTATAAAGAAGACTCATTCTCTATGTACCCGATGGCATTAAATTTGGTGGAATAAGCAGTAACAGAAATGGCAACATGGATATAATGGCAACAAAAATATTAAACCGTGGGAAATCTCGGGAGTATAGTTTTTTCTGAGATTCTAGAAACTCAGTTGAAAATCATACCCCTGTTCCTTACTCAACAGTGATAAGCAATATATAGTACTGGTAAATTCATCAGCCGTTTACTTATAGGTAAACATTCGATATTCATTGAGCGAACAAACATCAGTACAATTTGTTTGAATTAATAAATCTCTATACTAAAACAGTTGTAGATGAATATATATTTTAAAATCTATTCCTCTTTCCAGTATCGGTAGATGTTTCATTCCTTACCTTTTGTTTGAATGATAGATCCATATATTGTGTAATTATTTTCTCTTCAACTTACTGGTGAGATGAATTTGAGTTTTTGTTGCTATTGAAATACATCAAATGCTGTGATTTCTGCTATTCAGTATACTTCTGTTTCTTTACGTTTGTGTAGCGACATTGAATGAATTTCGAAGAAGGCTAGTCCTCTTTAAGACCTACAAATCCATTCGATCGATGGCATTTTTTAATATACAGCAAAAGGCACAAAATCAGAGATTCTTTGCATAATTTATTTGTCTTTATTAATGTGTTACTCTGCTTGTATTCTAGTAATAACTCGGTCAAATAATTTAATCAATGATTTTACTTTCAGGCTGGGGTTTCACAAACGATTATACAAACTATTTTAATCTTTATCCATATTGAAATTACCGATCAGAACGCATCATGCGAAATTCCATGGTGCTGGGCGACTTGAATGTAAGTGACCTAATAGATTAGCATCGATACCCCACCCTTTTTACGTTTGAAAGAGCTAACTGCAACCACCACTTCTACTCCAACAGTTTCCTTTCTCGCACTTCCAACCTGTGGAATTTCATTCCGTTTATTTTCTTCAATGATAGATACGATGTCCTAAAATTTAAATGCAACTTCACTCACCATTTTCTATTTACTTGAATTCCGTTCATCTTTTATACTTTCCTCAATCATCCCCCTAACCAGTCTTTTCCTTCACTTTCACTTCCTGTAACTACCGGCATATTATGACATCCCCGTCTTTTTTGGGGGGTGAAATGATTGAGAAAATAATAGTAAATATATATGTATTCTATAGATTTTTGAATTTCAATTATTCTGAGTATGTGTGCGTTAAGGTGGAATATGAATGTATTTCAGATTATTCATTTAAACGCAACAGTAGACAACATCCTGAATAGAAAATGTTTGATATTAGAGAGAGATAGGTATATATATATATATATATATATATATATATATATATATATATATACATACACACACACACATATATATATATGTATATATAAGCTTACGTAGATACACTAAAACTTTCAAAGATATAAGTGAAAAAATTGCCCCAATATTACTAAATGCATTAAACGATTCCAACGACTCCTGCAAATAACGGTAAAAGATAGCAATCTCTTAAAGGTATAAAACATCATTGAAAAGTCATTTGTCAGAGAAGCCTTCTTAAAGTGCACAACTTATCGATTGCATTGGTATTATAATACATTCAGTAATTTTATCTTCCTCTAGAGTCCTCAGATATTTGTTGTCATTGGCGGTACTCGTTGGCGAGTAATGGGATGATCATCGATATACCCTTCCGTAAATAAGTCCTATGCTTGATCTGTAGTGACGTCCACTGCCACCGCATTTTATAGTAGGTGAGTTCAGAGGTTGAAGAGCTCTGGCTTTTCTTTCAGCTCTCTTCTATTTGTCTTCTGGGATTTTCGTAGTTTATTGCTTTTTTTTCGTGGACTGGTCTTCTAGAATTCGTTCTTTAAACGTGAGAAGAAAACTCTTTGGGCATGAAAAGTCTTTGAGATGCGAATTATTTGAGCTGGTTCATGGTTTGGCAATTCAGGGTAATCTCCTGATAATACTTGTTTGAAAAATAATATTTTAATTATGTATGTGTTTGAAGATTGCGTATAAATATAAAGTTAACGATTAAACTACAACTAATTCTAGAACGATAAAGTTATTATATAATATAATACTAATAATAGTATAGAATCAAACAAGAAATAATGATATAGTAAGCTACATAATAATAATAATAATAATAATAATAATAATAATAATAATAATAATAATAATTAAAAAAACCAATCACAAGAATAATGAGTGTATAGCAATAAAATAAACAGATTTTATTTTCAGTATGATAATGATGATAAGTTTTACGAGGATGAAATATTAATTGCCTGATAATATTGAAAGTGATATGGCAGGAAAGACGAGGAAATAAAATTTAGATGAGTGTATAATACAAATATTTAATAATAATACTAATTCCAATACAACTACGAATAAAATAGTAATTATTAATATTGGCATATTTGGGTCATTATCATTCATACTGAAAATTATAAAAACCATTAGTGCAGACATCTTGATGAAAGAATGAAAAATGCTTTCTCCTAGATATGACAGTGCCATCAGATAACGATATATCTTTAATAAAATAAAGCAAAATGTGTAAAAATAAAGAAATGCAAACCGCAAAAGTTCTTGCAAATTAAAATGGTATAATTTAATAATACGTTACTGAGTCTGATGAAAAAACGTAAAAAGATGAAGACTACAAGGTTATTATTATCTTGTCTTTCTAAGACATAATTGAACTCTGCGGAATTGCTCATAGATAAACGCGCGTATTTTTGAAAAAATATAAAATATGCATATATTAAATGTTACGTAAGATCAAAATTTGTGTAAAAATGAGGAAAGTATTATTAAAATATAGTATATAAGAAATGCACATATTAAATGTCCCATGATATAGGTAATTTTGGAAACATCATGTTCATCTTTGTAAAATTAACATACACTAAGTCTCGGAGAATGACAATGTAATACATGGTAATTAACTGGTTATACGGATATTTGCTACCTCGTAATTGTGGCATTTTACCAAACCAGTATATGTTTAATGAGCAATCATGTTCGTGAATGAATAAAAAGATATTACCAAAATAAAATCAAAGAACAAGACAAATATTTCGGTTTTAAAGCGTATGAAATTTGATGTATAGAAAAATAACTATCTGCACTTATACATAAAGCGCTACTTGACAAACACACCGAAGTAAGAGAAAAATAGCCTGTCGATACATTCACTTTCCAGCAGTACACCGAGTGGAACTTTTCTTCTTGCTTCACTCATATTTCGAGAGATAGCGACACAGCATGACTATCTCTGGTGAAGTATTTCGGAATTCAAGTAAAACGTTTATTTTTACCTAAATTTTTTGAACATTTTACAACTCCTCATATATCATATAGCATCATGGATACATTTGTATGGTGAAGTATTTCGGAATTCAAGTAAAACGTTTATTTTTACCTAAATTTTTTGAACATTTTACAACTCCTCATATATCATATAGCATCATGGATACATTTGTTTTAAGTAAATTCTAGGACAATGTCATATTTGTATATAAATGTCGTATTTTCCACTTTACATAGCATTTTTTTTTAAATTATATTTTAGTGATTCAACCTGATTTACTATGTCCTGATAAGACTGATTGAGTGTGAAATTTCTTTTCCGCGAATTCCTCTTTAAAATTAGTATAACATTGAATTAATTTGGTATCCCTTAATATATGTAACTGTTTTCTCATTCG